>JAVHYY010000922.1:0-37500 GCA_035221665.1 Okamejei kenojei | reverse complement strand
GCTTTTGCTCCATCTCCAGTCAATCTGGAAGTGTTTACTGCTTTAAAGCTTTTTTGCTCCTCCAGCTCCATCTCCAGGCATCTCCAGTTTGGAGAGAGGTTTCCATAACGGTATAGTGCTTTTTGTTCAGTGGCTTTGAAGGGGTTTCGAGTGGTTTAGTGTTTACTTTTTTCGATTTGATTTAGATTTTGGAGAGGAGTGTGGAGTTGTGCAGATGTGTTTCGAGGTGTTTTGAAGGTTTGGATGAAAAAACCCATCAAACCATTAAAGAATTTAGAGTTGTCGATAGTGGTGGGTTTTAGAGGGATTTACAGTAGTTTTAAGGTTTTCTAAAGGGGTTCGGAAAAGTTTGGAAGGGTTTATGCAGGTTTAGAGATGTTTAGCGGATGTTATTATTTAGCGCCATTTAGAGGGCTTTAGGGTGGGTTACAGGGGTGTAAAGGTGTTTTGAGGTATGTACAGTGGTTCTGAGTTTGTTTATAGCATTATAGCCACAACGATAACGTTGACCCAAACCCTAACCCTAAATTTAACCCTAACCCTAACCCTAACCCTGTCCCTAACCGTAACCCTAACCCTAACCCGAACCCTAAAGCTAATATAACCCTAAACCTAACCCTAACCCTAACCCTAACTCTAACCCTACCCTAACCCCAATCCTAACCCTAACGCTAACCCTAACGCCAACCCTAACCTTAACCGCAACCCTAACGCTAACCCTCATCGATGGGATTAGAGGAGTGATTTAGAGAGGTTTAGAATGTTTTAGGAGTGTTTGGTGTGGTCATACGGCATTTAGAGCGGTTTGGTGTGGTCTGACGGCTAGAAGGATTTAGAAGGTGTTTGGAAGTGTTTCGAGCGGTATCGGAGTGGGTTGGAGGGGTTTCGAGAGGTTTAGAGTGTTTACATGTTTTCGATTAATTTCGAGAGGTATTGGAGGTAGATGGGTTTAGATGCGTTTAGATGGTTTAAAGATTTGCAGTTGTTTGAAGTTGTTTGGTGGGTTTTCGAGGGGTTAGATGGGTTAGAGGGATTTAGAGGTGTTACAGTAATATTAAGGGTTTTAGAGTGTTTCGAGAAATGTGGAAGTGTTTATGCGGGTTTAGATTTGTTTCGCGGGCATTATTATGTAGCGGCTTTTTTAAGGGCTTTAGGGTAAATTACAGGGGTGTAAAGGTGTTTTGAGGTGTGTTCAGTCGTTTAGTGCGGTTTAGAGCGCTTTAGAGCAATATGCAACCACAATCACAAACATAACGCTAAACCTAACCATAACCCTACCCCTAACCCTAAACCAAACACTAACCCTAACCCTAACCCCAACCCTAACCCTAACCCTAACCCTAACCATAAACCTAACCCTAAACCTAACCCTAAACCTAACCCTAATCCTAACCCTAGATGTACATCGATGGGATTAGAGGAACGGTTTAGAGAGGTTTTGAAGGGATTAGTTGTTGGCGTCGTTATACGCGATTTACAGCGGTTTGAAGTGGTTTAAAGGCTAGAAGGATTTAGAAGGTGTTTGGAGAGGTTTATAACGGTATAGTGTTGTTCGGAGTGGATTGGAGGGGTTTAGAGTGGTTTAGAGTGTTTACATGTTTTTCGATTGATTTAGATTTTGGAGGGGTGTGGAGTTGTGCAGATTGTTTCGAGGTGTTTTGAAGGTTTTGGAGGTCGATAGTGGTGGGTTTTAGAGGGATTTACAGTAGTTTTAAGGTTTCTAAAGGGGTCGGTGAAATTTGAAAGGGTTTATGCAGGTTTAGAGATGTTTAGCGGATGTTATTATTTAGCGGCGTTTAGAGGGCTTTAGGGTGGGTTACAGGGGTGTAAAGGTGTTTTGAGGTATGTACAATGGTTCTGAGGTGTTTATAGCAGTTTATAGCCACAACGATAACGTTGACCCAAACCCTAACCCTAAATTTAACCCTAACCCTAACCCTGTCCCTAACCCTAACCCTAACCCTAACCCGAACCCTAACGCTAATATAACCCTAAACCTAACCCTAACCCTAACCCTAACTCTAACCCTTCCCTAACCCAAATCCTAACCCTAACGCCAACCCTAACCTTAACCCCAACCCTAACGCTAACCCTAATCCTAAATTTAGATGTATATCGATGGGATTAGAGGAGTGATTTAGAGAGGTTTAGAATGTTTTAGGAGTGTTTGGTGTGGTTATACGGCATTTAGAGCGGTTTGGTGTGGTCTGACGGCTAGAAGGATTTAGAAGGTGTTTGGAAGTGTTTCGAGCGGTATCGTGTTGTTCGGAGTGGCTTGGAGGGGTTTCGAGAGGTTTAGAGTGTTTACATGTTTTTCGATTGATTTCGAGAGGTATTTAGATGGTTTAGATGCGTTTAGATGGTTTAAAGATTTGCAGTTGTTTGAAGTTTGGTGGGTTTTCGAGGGGTTAGATGGGATAGAGGGATTTAGAGGTGTTACAGTAATATTAAGGGTTTTAGAGAAGTTTGGAGAAATTTGGAAGTGTTTATGCGGGTTTAGATTTGTTTCGAGGGCATTATTATGTAGCGGCGTTTAGAGGGCTTTAGGGTAAATTACAGGGGTGTAAAGGTGTTTTGAGGTGTGTTCAGTCGATTAGTGGGGTTTAGAGCGCTTTAGAGCAATATGCAACCACAATCACAAACATAACGCTAAACCTAACCCTAACCCTACCCCTAACCCTAAACCAAACCCTAACCCTAACCCTAACCCTAACCCCAACCCTAACCCTAACCCTAACCGAATCCTAATCCTAAACCTAACACTAATCCTAACCCTAGATGTACATCGATGGGATTAGAGAAACGGTTTAGAGAGGTTTAGAAGTGATTAGAGTTGTTGGCGTGCTTATACGGGATTTACAGCGGTTTGGAGTGGTTTAAAGGCTAGAAGGTGTTTGGAGAGGTGTATAACGGTATAGTGTTGTTCGGAGTGGCTTGGAGGAGTTTGGAGTGGTTTAGAGTGTTTACATGTTTTTCGATTGATTTAGATTTTGGAGGGGTGTGGAGTTGTGCAGATGGTTTCGAGGTGTTTTGAAGGTTTGATGGGGTTTTTTAAGAATTTGGAGTTGTCGATAGTGGTGGGTTTTAGAGGGATTTACAGTAGTTTTAAGGTTTCCAAAGGGGTTAGGAGAAGTTTGGAAGGGTTTATGCAGGTTTAGAGATGTTTAGCGGATGTTATTATTTAGCCCCGTTTAGAGGGCTTTAGCGTGGGTTACAGGGGTGTAAAGGTGTTTTGAGGTATGTACAGTGTGGTTTGAGGTTGTTTATAGCAGTTTATAGCCACAACGATAACATTGACCCTTAACCCTAACCCTAAATTTAACCCTTAACTCTAACCCTAATCCCTGTCCCTAACCCTAACCCTAACCCGAACCCTAACGCTATATAACCTAAACCTAACCCTACCCTAACCCTAACCTAAACCCTAACCCTAACCCCTCCGGAACCCTATTAACGCTAATATTAAACATAACCCTAACCCTAACCCTTAACTCTAACCCTTCCTCTAACCCAAAAATCCTAACCCTAACCCTAACCCTAACCCTAAACCAAACCCTAACCCTAACCCTAACCCTAACCCTAACCCTAACCCTAACCCTACCCCTAACCCTAACCCTAACCCTAACCCTAACCATAACCCTAAACCCTAACCCTAACCCGAACCCAACGCTATATCGCACAGAAACCTACACCTAAACTAAACCCTAAAACTAACTCTAACCCTTCCCTAACCCAAATCCTAACCCTAACCCTACCCCTAACCCTAAACCAAACCCTAACCCTAACCCTAACCCTAACCCCAACCCTAACCCTAACCCTACCCCTAACCCTAAACCTAACCGTAACCCTAACCATAACACTACTCGTAACCCAAACCCTAAATTTAGATGTATATCGATGAGATTACAGGAGGGGGTTAGGGAGGTTTAGAGGGTTTTAGAGGTGTTTGGCGTGGTTATACGGGAATGACAACGGTTTGGAGTGGTTTAAAGGCTACAAGGATTTAGAAGGTGTTTGGACGGGCTTATAGCGGTATAGTGTTGTTCGGAGGGGTATTGAGGGGTTTCGAGAGGTTTAGAGTATTTATATGGTTGTTGATTGATTTGGAGAGATTTGGAGATTGATTTAGAGGAGTGTGGAGTTGTGCGGGTGGCTTCGAGGTGTGAAGGGTGTGGATGCGTTTAAAGAAATTAGAGTTGTCTGTAGTTATTAGTGGGTTATAGAGGGGTTACAGTAGTTTTAAGGATTCTAAAGGGGTTCGAAGACGTTTGGAAGGGTTTATGCGGGTTTAGAGAGGTTTAGCGGATGTTATTATTTAGTAGCGTTTAGAGGGCTTTAGGCTAGGTTACAGGGGTGTAAAGGTGTTTTGAGGTGTGTCCAGTGGTTCAGAGGGGTTTATAGCAGTTTAGAGGGGTATACAACCACAACCATAACCTTAACCCTAACCCTAACCCCAACCCCAACCTTAACCCTAACAGTAACCCTAACCCTAACGCTAACCCTAATCCTAACCTAACCCTAACCCTAAATTTAGATTATATCGATGGGAACTGAGGAGCGGAGTAGAGAGGTTTAGAGGGTTTTAGAGGTGTTTACATTAGTTTTAATGTTTTTAACAGGGTTCGGAGAAGTTTGGAAAGATTTCTGCGGGTTTAGCGGATATTATTATTTAGCGGTGTTTAGATACTTTAGGGTGGGTTATAGGGGTGTAAAGGTGTTTTGAGGTGTGGTTTAGAGGGGTTTATAACGGCTTAGAGGAGTATACAACATCTACCACAACCATAACGCTAACCCTAACCGTAACCGTAACCGTAACCCTAACCCTAACCCCAACCCTAACCCGAACCCTAACGCTAATATAACCCTAAACCTAACCCTGATCCTAACCCTAACCCTACCCTAACCCAAATCCTAACCCTAACGCCAACCCTAACCCTAATCCCAAACCTAACACTAACCCTAATACTAAATTTAGATGTATTTCGAAGGAATTAGAGGAGTGATTTAGAATGGTTTAGAATATTTTAGGAGTGTTTGGAGTGGTTATACGGCATTTAGAGCGGTTTGGTGTGGTCTGGAGATTTGGAGTTGTTTGAAGTGGGTGGGTTTTCGAGGGGTTAGATGGTTTAGAGGGATTTAGAGGAGTTTGCAGTAATTTTAAGGGTTTTAGAGAAGTTTGGGGAAATTTGGAAGGGTGTATGCGGGTTTAGAGTTGTTTCGCGGGTATTATTATGTAGCGGCGTTCAGAGGGCTTTAGTGTAAATTACAGGGGTGTAAAGGTGTTTTGAGGTGTGTACAGTCGTTTAGAAGGGTTTAGAGCGGTTTAGAGCAATATGCAACCACAATCACAAACACAACGCTAAACTGGAGCTCGATTTCCAGGTCTATCTCTCGCTCCATCTCCAGCTCCATCTCCCGGTCCATCTCTCGCTCCATCTCCAGCTCCATCTCCCGGTCTAGATCTCGCTCCATCTCCAGCTCCATCTACAGATCTAGCTCTCGCTCCATCTCCAGCGCCATCTCCCGGTGTATCTCTCGCTCCATCTCCAGCTCCATCTCCAGGTCTAGCTATTGCTCCATCTCCAGCTCCATCTCCAAGTCTAGCTTTTGCTGCATCTCCAGCACCAACTCCGTCTAGATTTTGCTCCATCTCCTGCACCATCTCCAGTTCTAGCTTTTGCTACATCTCCAGCTCCATCTCCTAGTCTAGCTTTTGCTCAATCTCCAGCATCATCTCCAGGTCTAGCTTTTGCTCCATCTCCAGCTACGTCTCCAAGACTAGCTTTTGCTGCATCTCCAGCTCCATCTCCAGGTCTAGCTATTGCTCCATCTCCAGCTCAATCTCCAGGTCTATGTTTCCTTTTGCTCCATCTCCAGCTCCATCGCCAGGTCTACCTTTTGCTCCATCTCCAGCTCCATCGCCAGGTCTTACTTTTGCTCCATCTACAGCTCCATCGCCAAGTCTAGCTTTAGCTCCAACTCCAGCTCCATCGCCAGGTCGCGCTTTTGCTCCATCTCCAGCTCTATCGCCAAGTCTCGCTTTTGCACCATCGCCAGCTCTCTCTCCCCGTCTAGCTTTCGCCCCATCTCCAGCTCCATCTCCAGGTTTAGCTTTCGCTCCATCTCCAGCTCCATCTCCAGGTCTAGCTATTGCTCCATCTGCAGCTCCATCTCCAAGTCTAGCTTTTGCTGGATCTCCAGCACCAACTCGAAGTCCAGATTTTGCTCCATCTCCTGCACCATCTCCAGTTCTAGCTTTTGCTCCATCTCCAGCTCCATCTCCTAGTCTAGCTTTTGCTCCATCTCCAGCTCCATCTCCAGGTCTAGCTTTTGCTCCATCTCCAGCTCCATCTCCAGGTCTATCTTTTGCTCCATCTCCAGCTCCATCGCCAGGTCTACCTTTTGCTCCATCCCCAGCTCCATCGCCAGGTCTACCTTTTGCTCCAGCTCCATCGCCAGGTCTCGCTTTTGCTCCATCTCCTGCTCCATCGCCAATTCTCGCTTTTGCTCCATCGCAAGCTCTCTCTCCCCGTCCAGCTTACGCCCCATCTCCAGCTCCATCTCCAGGTTTAGCTTTCGCTCCATCTCCAGCTCCATCTCCAGCTCTAGCTTTTGCGACATCTACAGCTCCATCTCCAGCTCTAGCTTTCGCTCCATCACCAGCTCCATCTCCAGCTCTAGATTTTGCTCAATCTCCACCTAGCTTTCTCCAGATCCATCTCCAGCTCCAGCTTTTGCTCAATCTCCAGCTCCATCTCCACATCTAGCTTTTGCTCCATCACCAGCTCCATCATCGGGTCTAGCTTTTGTTCCATCTCCAGCTCCATCTCCAGGTCTAGCTTTTGCTCCATCTCCAGCTCCATCACAGGGTCTTGCTTGTGCTCCATCACCAGCTCCATCTCCAGGTCTAGCTTTTGCTCCATCTCCAGCTCCCTCTCCAGGTCTAGCTTTCGCTCCATCTCCAGCTCCAGCTCCATCTCCAGCTCTGTCCAGCTTTCGCTCCATCACCAGCTCCATCTCCAGCTCTAGATTTTGCTCCATCTCCTGCTAGCTTTCGCTCCATCTCTAGCTCCATCTCCAGCTCTAGATTTTCTCCATCTCCAGCTCCATCTCCAGGTCTAGCTTTTGCTCCATCACCAGCTCCATCTCCGGGTCTAGCTTTTGTTCCATCTCCAGCTCCATCTCCAGGTCTAGCTTTTGCTCCATCTCCAGCTCCATCACCGGGTCTTGCTTTTGCTCCATCTCCAGCTCCATCGCCAGGTCTACCTTTTGCTCCATCTCCAGCTCCATCGACAGGTCTTGCTTTTGCTCCATCTCCAGCTACATCTCCATGTCTAGCTTTTACTGCATCTCCAGCTACATCTCCAGGTCTAGCTTTTGCTCCATCTCCAGCACCATCTCCAGGTCTAGCTTTTGCTCCATCTCCAGCTCCTTCTCCGGGTCTTGCTTTTGCTCCATCTCCAGCTCCATCTCCAGCTCTAGCTTTTGCTCCATCTCCAGATCTAGCTTTTGCTCCATCTCCAGCTCCATCTCCAGCTCTAGCTATTGCTCCATCTCCAGCTCCATCTCCAGGTCTAGCTTTTCCTCCGTCTCCAGCTCCATCTCCAGGTCTAGATTTTGCTCCGTCTCCAGCACCATCTCCGGGTCTAGCTTTTGCTCCATCTCCAGCTCCATCTCCAGGTCTAGCTTTTGCTCCATCTCCAGCTCCATCTCCAGGTCTAGCTTTTGCTCCATCTCCAGCTCCATCGCCAGTTCTACCTTTTGCTCCATCTCCAGCTCCATCGCCAGGTCTTGCTTTTGCTCCATCTCCAGTCTCCAGCCATCTCCATTCCTTTTACTGCATCTCCAGCACCATCCCCGGGTCTAGCTTTTGTTCCATCTCCAGCTCCATCTCCAGGTCTAGCTTTTGCTCCATCTCCAGCTCCATCACCGGGTCTTGCTTTTGCTCCATCTCCAGCTCCATCTCCAGTTCTACCTTTTGCTCCATCTCCAGCTCCATCGACAGGTATTGCTTTTGCTCCATCTCCAGCTCCATCTCCATCTCCATTTCTAGCTTTTACTGCATCTCCAGCACCATCCCCAGGTCTAGCTTTTGCTCCATCTCCAGCTCCTGCTCCAGGTCTTGCTTTTGCTCCATCTCCAGCTCCATCTCCAGCTCTAGCTTTTGCTCCATCTCCAGATCTAGCTTTTGCTCCATCTCCAGCTCCATCTCCAGCTCTAGCTATTGCTCCATCTCCAGCTCCATCTCCAGGTCTAGCTTTTCCTCCGTCTCCAGCACCATCTCCAGGTCTATTTTGTTCCTCCGTCTCCAGCACCATCTCCGGGTCTAGCTTTTGCTCCATCTCCAGCTCCGTCTCCAGTCCACCTTTTTTTCCATCTCCAGCTGCATCTCCAGTTCTAGCTTTTGCTCCATCTCCAGCTCCATCTCCAGGTGTATCTTTTGCTCCATCTCCAGCTCCATCGCCAGGTCTACCTTTTGCTGCATCTCCAGCTCCATCGACAGGTCTACCTTTTGCTCCATCTCCAGCTCCATCGCCAGGTCTTGCTTTTGCTCCATCTCCAGCTCCTTCGCCAGGTCTAGCTTTAGCTCCAACTCAAGGTGTTTGGAGGGGTTTATAGCGGCATAGTATTGTTCGGAGGGGTATTGAGGGGTTTCGAGCGATTTAGAGTATTTACATGGTTTTTGATTGATTTCGAGGAGTGTGGGTTTGTGGGGAGTTTGTGCGGGTGGTGTCGTGGTGTTTTGAAGGGTTTGGATGGGTTTAAAGAATTTAGAGTTGTCTATAGCGGTTTGGTGGGTTGTATAGGGGTTTAAAGAACTTTTAAGGATTCTAAAGGGGTTGAAAGAATTTTGGAAGGGTTTATGCGGGTTTAGAGATGTTTAGCGGATGTTATTATTTAGCGGCCTTTAGAGGGCTTTAGGCTAGGTTACAGGGGTGTAAAGGTGGTTTGAGGTACAGTGGTTCAGAGGGGTTTATAGCAGTTTAGAGGGGTATACAACCAAAACCAAAACCTTAAACCTAACCCTAACCCTAACACCAACCCTAACCCTAACAGTAACCCTAACCCTAACGCTAAATTTACATTATATCGATGGGAACAGAGGAGCGCTTTAAAGGGGTTTATAGGGTTTTTAGAGTGGTTTACATTAGTTTGAATGTTTTTAACAGGGTTCGGAGAAGTTTGGAAGGGTTTATGCGGGTGTAGCGAATATTATTATTTAGCGGTGTTTAGAGAGCTTTAGGGTGGGTTACAGGGTTAGAGAGGAGTTTTGAGGTGTGTACAGTGGTTTAGAGGGGTTTATAACGGCTTATCAACATCTACCACAACCATAACGCTAACCCTAACCGTAACCGTAACCGTAACCGTAACCCTAACCCTAAACCTAACCCTGTCCCTAACCCTAACCCGAACCCTCACGCTAATATAACCCTAAACCTAACCCTAACCCTAACCCTGACCCTAACCATACCCTAACCCAAATCCTAACCCTAACGCCAACCCTAACCCTAACCCCAACCCCAACACTAACCCTAATCCTAAATTTAGATGTATATCGAAGGTATTAGAGGAGTGATTTAGAGAGGTTTAGAATGTTTTAGGAGTGTTTGGAGTGGTTATACGGCATTTAGAGCGGTTTGGTGTGGTCTGAAGGCTAGAAGGTGGTTGGAAGTGTTTCGAGCGGTATCGTATTGTTCGGAGTGTCTTGGAGGGGTTTCGAGAGGTTTTTCGACTAATTTCGAGAGGTATTGGAGGTTACGAGGTGTTTAGATGGGTTTAGATGCGCGTAGATGGTTTAAAGATTTGCAGTTGTTTGAAGTCGTTTGGTGGGTTTTCGAGTGGTTAGATGGGTTACAGGGATTTAGTTTACAGTAATTTTAAGGGCTTTAGAGAAGTTTGGAGAAATTTGGAAGGGTTTATGCGGGTTTAAAGTTGTTTCGCGGGCATTATTATGTAGCGGCGTTCAGAGGGCCTTAGGGTAAATTACAGGGGTGTAAATGTGTCTTGAGGTGTGTACAGACGTTTAGAGGAGTTTAGAGCGGTTTAGAGCACTATGCAACCGCAATCGCAAACATAACCTAACCCTAACCCTACCCCTAACCCTAACCCTAACCCAAACCCTAACTCTAACCCAATCCCTAACCCTAACCCCAACCCTAACCATAACCCTAACCCTAACCATAACCCTAAACCTAAGCCTAACCCTAACACTAAACCTAACCCTAATCTTAACCCTAAACCTAACCCTAAATTTAGATGTATATCGATGAGATTACAGGAGCGGTTTAGAGAGGTTTAGAGGGGTTTTAGAGGTGTTTGGCGTGGTTATACGGGAATTACAACGGTTTGGTGGTTTACAGGCTACAAGGATTTAGAAGGTGTTTGGAGGGGTTCATAGCGGTATAGTATTGTTCGGAGGGTTTTTGAGGGGTTCCGAGAGGCTTAGAGTATTTACATGGTTTTTGATTTTAGAGAGATTTGGAGGAGTGTGGAGTTCGGTTTGGAGGATGGTGGTTTCGAGGTGTTTTGAAGGGTTTGGATGGGTTTAAAGAATTTAGAGTTGTCTGTATTGGTTTGGTGGGTTGTAGAGGGGTTTACAGTAGTTTTAAGGCTTGTAAAGGGGTTCGAAGAAGTTTGGAAGGGTTTATGCGGTTTTAGAGATGTTTAGCGTATGTTATAATTCATCGGCGTTTAGAGGGCTTTAGGCTAGGTTACAGGGGTGTAAATGTGGTTTGAGGTGTGTACAGTGGTTCAGAGGGGTTTTTAGCAGTTTAGAGGGGTATACAACCAAAAACATAACCTTAACCCTAACCCTAACCCCAACGCCAACCCTAACCCTAACAGTAACCCTAACACTAACGCTAACCCTAATCCTAACCTAACCCTAACCCTAAATTTAGATTATATCGATGGGAACTGAGGAGCGGATTAAAGAGGTTTAGAGGGTTTTAGAGGTGTTTACATTAGTTTTAATGTTTTTAACAGGGTTCGGAGAAGTTTGGAAGGGTTTATGCGGGTTCAGCGGATATTATTATTTAGCGGTTTTAGGGTGGTTTACAGGGATGTAAAGGTGTTTTGAGGTGTGTTTAGAGGGGTTTATAACGGCTTAGAGGAGTATATAACATCTACCACAACCATAACGCTAACCCTAACCGTAACCGTAATCCTAACCCTAACCCTAACCCTAACCCTAACCCTAAACCTACCCTTCCCTAACCCTAACCCTAACCCGAACCTAACTAACCCTAACCTAAACCTAACCCTAACCCCTAACCCTAACTCTAACCCCTCTAACCCTACCCTAACCCAAATCATAACCCTAACGCCAACCCTAACCTTAACCCCAACCCTAACGCTAACCCAAATCCTAAATTTAGATGGGATTAGAGGAGTGATTGAGAGAGGTTTAGAATGTTTTAGGAGTGTTTGGTTTGGTTATACAGCATTTAGAGCGGTTTGGTGTGGTCTGACGTCTAGAAGGATTTAGAAGGTGTTTGGAAGTGTTTCGAGCGGTATCGTGTTCGGAGTGGCTTGGAGGGGTTCGAGAGGTTTAGAGTGTTTACATGTTTTTCGATTGATTTCGAGAGGTATTTAGATGGTTTAGATGCGTTTAGATGGTTTAAAGATTTGGAGTTGTTTGAAGTTGTTTGGTGGGTTTTCGAGGGGTTAGATGGGATGGAGGCATTTAGATGTGTTTCAGTAATATTAAGGATTTTAGAGAAGTTTGGAGAAATTTGGAAATGTTTATGCGGGTTTAGATTTGTTTCGCGGGCAATATTAGGTAGCGGCGTTTAGAGGGCTTTAGGGTAAATTGCAGGGATGTAAAGGTATGATATGTGCTCAGTCGTTTAGTGGGGTTTAGAGCGCTTCAGAGCAATATGCAACCACAATCACAAACAGAACGCTAAACCTAACCCTAACCCTACCCCTAACCCTCAATCAAACCCTAACCCTAACCCTAACCCTAACCCCAACCCTAACCCTAACCTTAACCCTAACCCTATCCCTAACCCTAACCCTAACCCTAACCCTAATCCTAACCCTAATTAACCCTAAATTTAGATGTACATCGATGGGATTAGAGGAACGGTTTAGAGAGGTTTAGAAGGGATTACAGTTGTTGACGTGGTTATACGGGATTTACAGCGGTTTGGAGTGGTTTAAAGGCTAGAAGGTGTTTGGAGAGGTTATAACGGTATAGTCTTTTTCGGAGTGGCTTGGAGGGTTTTCCAGAGGTTTAGAGTGTTTACATGTTTTTCGATTGATTTAGATTTTGGAGGGGTGTGGAGTTGTGCAGATGGTTTCGAGGTGTTCTGAAGGTTTGGATGGGTTTTTTTAAGAAGGAGTTATCGATAGTGGTGGGTTTTAGAGGGATTTACAGTAGTTTTAAGGTTTCTAAACGGGTTCGGAGAAGTTTGGAAGGGTTTATGCAGGTATAGAGATGTTTAGCGGATGTTATTATTTTGCGGCGTTTAGAGGTCTTTAGGGTGGGTTACAGGGGTGTAAAGTTGTTTTGAGGTATGTACAGTGGTTCTGAGGTGTTTATAGCCACAACGATAACGTTGATCCTAACCCTAACCCTAAATTTAGATGTATATCGAAGGGATTAGAGGAGCGGTTTAGAGAGGGTTAGAATGTTTTAGAAGTGTTTGGAGTGATACGGCATTTAGAGCGGTTTGGTGTGGTCTGACGGCTAGAAAGATTTAGAAGGTGTTTGGAAGTGTTTAGAGCTGAAAATTGTTATTCGTAATGGCTTGGAGGAATTTCGAGAGGTTTACAGTAAATGAAAGGGTTTTAGAGAAGTTTGGAGAAGTTTAGAAGGGTTTATGCGGGTTTAGAATTGTTTCGCGGGCATTATTATGTAGCGGCGTTCAGAGGGCTTTAGTGTAAATTACAGGGGTGTAAAGGTGTTTTGAGGTGTGTACAGTCGTTTAGAAGGGTTTAGAGCGGTTTAGAGCAATATGCAACCAAAATCACAAACATAACGCTAAACCTAACCCTAACCATACCCCTAACCCTAACCGAAACCCTAACTATCACCCTAACCCTATTCCCAAATCTAACCTAACCCTAACCCTAACCCTAACCCTAAACCTAATCCTAACCCTAAATTTAGATGTAGATCGATGGGATTAGAGGAACGGTTTAGAGAGGTTTAGGATCAGAGTTGTTGGCGTGGTTATACGGGACGTAGAGTGCTTTGAAGTGGTTTAAAGGCTAGAAGGATTTAGAAGGTGTTTGGAGAGGGTTATAACGGTATAGTCTTGTTCGAAGTGGCTTGGAGGGGTTTCGAGAGGTTTAGAGTTTTCGATTGATTTAGATGTTGGAGGGTTGTGTTGTGCGGATGGTTTCGAGGTGATTTGCAGGGTTTGGATGTGTTTTGACAGAAGTTGGAGTTGTCGATAATGGTTTACGCGGGTTTAGAGATGTTTAGCGGATGTTATTATTTAGCGGCGTTTAGAGGGCATTAGGGTGGGTTACAGGGGTGTAAAGGTGTTTTGAGGTGTGTACATTGGTTCTGAGGGGTTTATACCAGTTCAGAGCCACAACCATAACGTAGACCCTAACCCTAATCCTAATCCTACCCTAACCTAACCCTAACCCAAATCCTGAATTTAGATGTATATCAAAGGAATTAGAGGAGCGGTTTAGAGAGGTTTAGAATGTTGTATAAGTGTTTGGGGTGGTTATACGGCCTTTAGAACGGTTTGGTGATTTCTCTACGCTAGAAGCATTTAGAAGGTATTTGGAATTGTTTGTAGCGGAAAATTGTTTTTTGTAATGGCGGAGGGATTTCAAGAGGTTTAGAGTGTTTACAGTAAATGTAATGGTTTTAGAGTATTCTCTAAACCGTTCCTCTAATCCCATTGATATACATCTAAATTTAGGGTTAGGGTTAGGAAGGTTTCGGGTTAGGGTTAGGGTTAGGATTAGATTTGGGATTAGGGTTAGGGTTAGAGTTAGGGTTTGGGTGAGGGTTAGGGGTAGGTTTAGGGTTAGGTTTAGCGTTATGTTTGTGATTGTGGTTGCGTATTGCTCTAAACCGCTCTAAACGACTGTACACACCTCAAAACACCTTTACACCCCTGTAATTTACACTAAAGCCCTCTGAACGCTGTTACATAATAATGCCCGCGAAGCAACTCTAAACCCGCATAAACCCTTCCAAACTTCTCCAAACTTCTCTAAAACCCTTACAATTACTGCAAACACCTAAACCATCTAACCCCTCGAAAACCAACCAAACGACAACTCCAAATCTTTAAACCATCTAAACACATCTAAACCCATCTAAACACCTCGAAACCTCCAATACCTCGAAATCAATCGAAAAACATGTAAACACTATAAACCTCTCGAAACCCCTCCAAGCCACTCCGAACAACGCTATACCGCTCTAAATACTTCCAGACACCTTCGAAATCCTTCTAGCCTTCAGACCACACCAAACCGCTCTAAATGCCGTATAACCACTCCAAACACTCCTAAAACATTCTAAACCTCTCTAAATCACCCCTCTAATCCCTACGAAATACATCTAAATTTAGGATCAGGGTTAGTGTTAGGGTTGGGATTAGGGTTAGGGTTGGCGTTAGGGTTAGGATTTGGGTTAGGGTAGGGTTAGGGTTAGGAACAGGGTTAGGTTTAGGGTTACATTAGCGTTAGGGTTCGGGTTCGGGTTAGGGTTAGGGTTAGGGTTAGGGTTACGGTTACGGTTACGGTTAGGGTTAGCGTTATGGTTGTGGTAGATGTTGTTATACCTCCTACTAATGGCCGTTATAAACCCCTCTAAACACTGTACACACCTCAAAACACCTTTACACAACTGTAACCCACCCTAAAGCCTAAACACCGCTAAATAATAATATCCGCTAAACCCGCATAAACCTTTCCAAACTTCTCCGAACCCTGTTAAAATCATTAAAACTAATGTAAACACCCTCTAAAACCCTCTAAACCTCTCTAATCCGCTCCTCTCTGTTCCCATCGATATAATCTAAATTTAGGGTAAGGGTTAGGTTAGGATTAGGGTTAGCGGTTAGAGTTTTAGGATTAGGGTTTTCTACAAGCTATATTAATAGCAAAAAGGATAACGAGGGATACAACTGACCATTAGAGAACCAGAATGGACAGCTATCTGCAGAGCCATAAGAGATGGGGGAGATATTGAACAATTTCTTTTTTCGGTATTCACCAAGGAGAAGGATATTGAACTCTGTGAGTTAAGGGGAAAAAGGTATAGTAGCTATGGAAACTAATGAGATTCAAAGAGGATGAAGTACTGACACTTTTGAAAAATATAAAAGTGGATAAGTCCCCCGTTCCTGACAGGATATCCCCTAGGACATTGAGGGAAGTTAGTTTAGAAATAGCAGGAGCTATGACATAAATATTTCAAATGTCATTAGAAACGGGAATAGTGCCGGAGGATTGGCGTACTGCGCATGTTGTTCCATTGTTTAAAAAGGGTTCAAAGAATAAACCTAGCAATTATAGACCTATTAATTTGACGTCAGTGGTGGGCAAATTAATGGAAAGGATACTTAGAGATAATATATATAAGCATCTGGATAAACAGGGTCTGATCAGGAACAGTCAACATGGATTTGTGCCTGGAAGGTGATGTTTGACAATCCTTCTTGAATTTTTTGAAGCGGTATAAATTGATGAGGGTAAAGCAGTGGATGTTGTCTATATGGATTTCAGTAAGGCCTTTGACAAGGTTCCCATTGAAGGTTGGTTAAGAAGGTTCAATCTTTGGGTTGTTTAATGGCGGAGTTAGCAAGATGGATTCAACAGTGGTCCTGAATGGGAGATGTCAGAGAGTAATGGGGATGGCTGTGTGCCAGGTTGGAAGCCGGTGACCAGTGGGGTGCCTCAGGGATCTGTGTTGGGTCCATTGTTGTTTGACATGTACATCAATGATCTGGATGATGGGGTGGAAAATTGGATAAGGTAATTATGCAGATGATACTAAGATAGGTGGTGTTTGCTGGATAAAGTAGATTTTCAAAGTCTACAGAGAGATTTGGGCCATTTGGAAAAGTGGGCTGAAAGATGGCAGATGGAGTTTAATGCTGTTAAGTGAGAAGTGCTACATCTTGGCAGGACAAATCAAAATAGGACGTACATGGTAAATGGTAGGAAATTGAGGAATGCTGTGGAACAGAGAGATCTAGGAATAACTGTGCATAGTTCCCTGAAGGTGGAATCGCATGTAGATAGGGTGGTAAAGAAAGCCTTTGGTGTGCTGGCCTTTATAAATCAGAGCATTGAATTTAGGAGTAGGGAAGTAATGTTAAAATTGTACAAGGCATTGGTAAGACCAATTCTGGAGTATGGTGTACAATTTAGGTCGCCTAATTATAAGAAGGATGTCAACAAAATAGTACAGAGGAGATTTACTAGAATGTTGCCAGGGTTCCAGAGAAAGGAGTTACAGAGAAAGGAGTTACAGAGTTACATGTTACAGAGAAAGGTTGAACAAGTTAGGTCTTTATTCTTTGGAGCGCAGAAGGTTAAGGGGGGACTTGATTGAGGTCTTTAAAATGATGAAAGGGATAGACAGACTTGACGTGGATACGTTTTTCCCATTGAGGGTAGGGAAGATTCAAACAAGAGGGCATGACATGAGAATTAAGGGACAGAAGTTTAGGGGTAACGTGAGGGGGAACTTCTTTACTCAGAGGGTGGTGGCTGTGTGGAATGAGCTTTCCAGCAGAAGTGGTGGAGGCTCAGGATCGATTTTAACATTTAAAAGTAAAGTGGATAGGTATATGGACGTGAAAGGGAATGGAGGGGTATGGTCTGAGTGCAGGTAGATGGGACTAGGGGAAAACAAATGGTCGACGGATGGGAAGGGCCCGAGGGAGGGCCTGTTTCCGTGCTGTAATTTGTGGTTATATGGTTATTTGTTAGGTTAGGTTACTGTTAGGGTTAGGTTTGGGTTTGGGGGGGGGGGGGGGGGGTAGGTTTAGGGTTAAGGTTTATGATTTGTGTGGTTGTTGGGTTAGGTTTAAGGGTTAGTGTTAGGGTTAGGGTTAGGGTTTTAGCGTTATGTGGTGGTAATGTTTTATACTCCTCTAAAAGCCGTTATAAACCCTACTAAACTCTAAAACACCTGTACACGCCACATACACCACTACACACCCAAAACACCTTTACAAAACCCCTGTAACCCCCCACGCTAGGAGTTACTGTTAGGGTTAGTGTTTGGGGTTGGGTTGTGGTTAGGGTTAAGTTATGGTTGTTGTTGTATACCCCTCTAAACTGTATACCCCTCTAAAAAACAACCCCCTGCTACAAACCCCTCTGAACCACTGTACACAACACCTTAAAACACCTTTACAACCCCTGTAACCTAGCCTAAACCCTCTAAACGCCACGAAATACTAACATCCGCTAAACATCTCTAAAACCGCATAAACCCTTCCAAACTTCTCAGAACCCCTTTAACTCCTTAAAACTACTTTAAAAAAACCCCCTCTACAAACCCACCAACCACTATAGACAACTCTAAATTCTTTAAACCCATCCAAACCTTCAAAACACCGCGAACCTACCCCGCAACAACTCCATACACTCCCCCACTCCTCGAAAACAATCTCCAAATCTCTCTAAATAAATCAAAAACCATGTAAATACTCTAAACAAACCTCTCGAAACCCCTCAATACCCCTCCGAACAATACTATACCGCTATAAACCCCTCCAAACACCTTCTAAATCCTTGTAGCCTTTAAACCACTCCAAACCGTGGTAATTCCCGTATACCAACAGCCAAACACCTCTAAAACCCTCTAAGCCTCTCAAACCGCTCCTATACATCTCATCGATATATATCTAAATTTGTGGTAGGATTAGGGTTAGGTTTATGAGTTATGGTTAGGGTTAGGGTTATGGTTAGGGTTGTTGGGTTAGGGTTAGGGTTTGGGTTAGTGTTAGGGTTTGGGTTAGGGTTAGGGTTAGGGTTAGGGTTAGGTTTAGCGTTATGTTTGTGATTGTGGTTGCATACTGCTCTAAACCGCTCTAAACTCCTCTAAACCTCAAAGTGTGTTTTGAGGTACACACCTGAAAACACCTTTATACCCCTGTAATATACCCTAAAGCCCTCTGAACGCCGCTACATAATAATGCCCGCGAAACAACTCTAAACCCGCATAAACCCTTCCAAATTTCTCCAAACTACCCTAAAACCATTAAATGTACTGTAAACAACTCTAAACCTCTTGAAATCCTCCGCCATTGCAAAAATCAATTTTTCCGCTCTAAACAATCCAAAATCCAAACACCTTCTAAATCCTTCTACGTTGAGACCAGACCAGACCGTTCTAAATGCCATATAACCACCCCAAACACATTCTACAACATTCAAAAACCTCTCTAAACCGCTCCTCTAATACCTTCGATATACAATCTAAATTTAGGATTTGGGTTAGGGTTAGTTTAGGGTAGGATTAGGGTTAGGGTTACTGTTAGGGTTAGGTTTGGGGTAGGGGTTGGGGTTAGGGTTAGGGTTAAGTTTAGGGTTAGGGTTAGGGTCAACGTTATGGTTGTGGCTCTGAACTGGTATAAACCCCTCAGAACCACTGTACACACCTCAAAACACCTTTACACCCCTGTAACCCACCCTAATGCCCTCTAAACGTTAGCGTTGTGGCTATAAACTGCTATAAACACCTCAGAACCACTGCACATACCTCAAAACACCTTTACACCTCTGTAACCCACCCTAAAGCCCTCTAAACGCCGCTAAATAATAACATCCGCTAAACATCTCTAAACCCGCGTAAACCAAACTTCTCTGAACCCCTTTAGAAACCTTAAAACTACTGTAAACACGTCTAAAACCCACCACTATCGACAACTCCAAATTCTTTCAAAACCCATCCAAACCCTGCAAATCACCTCGAAACCATCCGCGCAACTCCACACCCCTCCAAAATCTAAATCAATCGAAAACCATGTAAACACTCTAAACCCCTCCAAGCCACTCCGAAGAAGACTATACCGTCATAACCCTCTCCAAACACCTTCTAAATCCTTCTAGCCTTTAAACCACTTCAAACCACTGTAAATCGCGTATAACCACGCCAACAACTCTAATCCCTTCTAAACGTCTCTAAACCGGTCCTCTAATCCCATCGATATACATCTAAATTGAGGGTTAGGGTTAGGATTAGGTTTAGGGTTAGGGTTAGGGTTAGAGTTAGGGTTAGATTTGGGATTAGGGTTAGGGTTAGAGTTAGGGTTTGGGTTAGGGTTAGGGGTAGGGTTAGGGTTAGGTTTAGCGTTATGTTTGTGATTTTTGGTTGCATATTGCTCTAAATCCGTTTCTAAAAAAAAACCCTTCTAAACGACTGTACACACCTCAAAATACCTTTACACCCCTGGTAATTTACAACTAACGCCCTCTGAACCCGCTACATAATAATGCCCGCGGAACAACTGAAAAACCCCCATAAACCCTTCCAAATTTCTCCAAACTTCTCCTAAAACCCTTTAAAATTACCTCTAAATCCCTCCAAAAACCATCTCAGCCACCCCTCGAAAACCTCGACTTCAAACAACTCCAAATATTTAAACCATCGAGACGCCTCTAAACCCATCTAAACGCCTCGAAACCTCCAATACCTGTCGAAATCAATCGAAAAACATGTAAACACTCTAAACCTCTCGAAACCCCTCCAAGACACTCGGAACAACACTATACCGCGCTAAACACTTCCAAACACCTTCGAAATCCTTCTAGCTTTCAGACCACACCAAACCGCTCTAAATGCCGTATAACCACTCCAAACACTCCTAAAACATCCTAAACATAAATCATTCCTCTAATCCCTTCGAAATACATCTAAATTTAGGATTAGGGATAGTGTTAGGGTTGGGATTAGGGTTTGGGTTGGCGTTAGGGTTAGGATCTGGGTTAGGGTATGGCTAGGGTTAGGAATCAGGGTTAGGTTTAGGGTTATATTAGCGTTAGGGTTCGGGTTAGGGTGAGGGTTAGGGTTACGGTTACGGTTAGGGTTAGCGTTATGGTTGTGGTAGATGTTTATACTCAAAGCCGTTATAAACCGTTCTAAACCACTGTACCACAACCTCAAAACAAACCTTACAAACCCCTGTAACCCACTCTAATGCCCTCTAAACGTTAGCGGTTGTGGCTATAAACTGCTAGTGTAAAGGTGAGCCCATCTAAACCACTGTACACAACACCTCAAAACACCTTTACCCCCCTGTAACCCACCCTAAAGCCCTCTAAACACCGCTAAATAATAATATCCGCTAAACCAGCATTAACCTTTCCAAACTTCTCCGAACCCCCAATTAAAAACATTAAAATTAATGTAAAAACGGCACACCTCTAAAACCGTCTAAGAAAACCTCTCTACACCGGCTCAATCAGTAGTATCCCATCGATAGAATCAAAATTTAGGTTAGGGTTAAGGTTAGCGTTAGGGTTAGGGTTACTGTTAGGGTTAAGGTTGGGGTTGGGGTTAGGGTTAGGGTTAAGGTTATGGTTGTGGTTGTATACCCCTCTAAAACTGCTATAAATCCGGGGGGGGGGGGGGGGGGGGGGGGGGGGGGGGGGGGTCTCCTGAACCACTGTACACACACCTCAAAACACCTTTACAACCCCTGTAACCTAGCCTAAATCCCTCTAAACGCCGCCAAATAATAACATCCGCTAAACCTTCTCTAAACCCGCATAAACCCTTCCAAACTTCTTCGAACCCCTTTAGAATCCTTAAAACTACTGTAAACCCCTCTACAACTCACCAAACAAGTACAGACAACTCTAATTTCTTTAAACGCATCCACACCCTTCACAACACCTCGAAGCCACCCGCACAACTCCACACTCCTCCAAATCAATCTCTAAATCTCTCTAAATCAATCAAAAACCATATAAATACTCTAAACCTCGATACCCCTCAATACCCCTCCGAACAACTCTATACCGCTATAAGCCCTTCCAAACTTCTTCGAACCCCTTTAGAATCCTTAAAACTAATGTAAACCCCTCTACATCCCACCAAACAACTACAGACAACTCTAAGTTCTTTAAACGCTTCCACACCCTTCACGACACCTCGAACTCCACAATCCTCCAAATCAATCTCCAAATCTCTCTAAATCAATCAAAAACCATATAAATACTCTAAACCTCTCGAAACCGCTCAATACCCCTCCGAACAACACTATACCGCTATAAGCCCCTCCAAACACCTTCTAAATCCTTGTAGTCTTTAAACCACTCCAAACCGTTGTCATTCCCGTATGACCACGCCAAACACCTCTAAAACCCTCTAAACCTCCCTAACCCCCTCCTGTAATCTCATCGATATACACCTAAATTTAGGGTTTGGATTAGGATTAGTGTTAGCTTTAGGGTTGGGGTTAGGGTTTAGGGTTATGGTTAGGGTTACGGTTAGGTTTAGGGTTAGCGTTTGGGTTAGTGTTAGGGTTTGGGTTAGGGCTAGGGTTAGGGGTAGGGTTAGGGTTAGGTTTAGCGTTATGTTTGTGATTGTGACTGCTCTAAACCGCTCGAAACTCCTCTAAACGACTGTACACACCTCAAAACTCGTTTTACACCCCTGTAATTTACCCTAGAGCCGCTACATAATAATGCCCGCGAAACAACACTAAACCCGCATAAACCCTTCCAAACTTCTCCAAACTTCTCTAAAACCCTTAGATTTACTGTAAACCCTTTAAATCCCTCCAAGCCATTACGAATAACAATTTCCCGCTCTAAACACTTCCAAACACCTTCTAAATCCTTCTAGCCGTCAGACCGCACCAAACCGCTCAAAATACCGTATAACCATTCCAAACACTTCTAAACCATTCTAACCCTCTCTAAACCGCTCCTCTAATCCCTTCGATATACATCTAAATTTAGGATTTGGGTTAGGGTAGGGTTAGAGTAATGGTTAGGGTTAGGGTTAGGTTTAGGGTTATATTAGCGTTAGGGTTCGGGTTAGGGTTAGGTTTAGGGTTAGGGATCAGGGTTAGGGTTAGGGTTAGGGTTAAATTTAGGGTTAGGGTTTGGGTCAACGTTATCGTTGTGGCTGTAAACTGCTATAAACACCTCCGAACCACTGTACATACCTCAAAACACCTTACAACACCTACACCCCTGTAAAAAAACCCACCCTAAAGCCCTCTAAAAAAACGCCGCTAAATATTAACATCCGCTAAACATCTCTAAACCTGCATAAACCCTTCCAAACTTCTCCGAACCCCTTTAGAAACCTTAAAAACTACTGTAAATGCCTCTAAAACCCACCGCTATCAACAACTCCAAATTCTTAAAAAAACTCATCCAAACCTTCAAAATACCTCGAAACCATCTGCACAACACACCCCTCCGGGATGTGAAAAACATGTAAACACTCTAAACCACTCGAAACCCCTCCAAGCCCACTTCGACGCCGAACAACACAAATACCGTAAAAAACCTCTCCAAACACCTTCTAAATCCTTCTAGCCTTTAAACCACTCCAAACCCCTGTAAATCCCGTATAACCACGCCAACAACCATTCTAAACCTGTCTAAACCGTTCCTCTAATCCCATCGATGTACATCTAAATTTAGGGTTAGTGTTAGGATTAGGGTTAGGTTTAAGGTTAGGGTTAGGGTTAGGGTTAGGGTTAGGTTTATCGTTATGTTTGGGATTGTGGTTGCATATTGCTCTAGGGATAGGGTTAGGGTTAGGGTTTGGGTTAGGGTTAGGGTTAGGGTTTGGTTTAGGGTTAGGGTTAGGGTTAGGGTTAGGTTTTGCGTTATGTTTGTGATTGTGGTTGCAAATTGCTCTAAAGCGCTCTAAACCCCACTAAACGACTGAACACACCTCAAAACACCTTTACACCCCTGTAATTTTACCATAATAAAAAATTACCCTAAAGCCCTGTAACCGCCGCTACATAATAATGCCCGCGAAACAAATCTAAACCCGCATAAACACTTCCAAATTTCTCCAAACTTCTCTAAAACCCTTAATATTACTGAAACACCTCTAAATCCCTCTAACCCATCTAACCCCTCGAAAACCCACCAAACAACTTCAAACAACTCCAAATCTTTAAACCATCTAAACCCATCTAAATACCTCTCGAAATCAATCGAAAAACATGTAAACACTCTAAACCTCTCGAAACCCCCCAAAAAACCCTCCGAACAATACAAGTATAAATGGGAGACAGGGTGAGTGCGCCCCTCCAAACACCTTCCAAAAATTCCTTGTAGCCTTTTAAACCACTCCAAACCGTTGTAATGCCACGCCAAACACCTCTAAAACCCTCTAAACCTCTCTAAACCGCTCCTGTAACCTCATCCATATACATCTAAATTTAGGGTTAGGGTTAGGGTTAGGGTTATGGTTAGGGTTAGGGTTATGGTTCGGTTTGGGGTTAGGGTTAGGGATTGGGTTAGTGTTAGGGTTTATGTTAGGGTTAGTAACCCTACCCCTAACCCTAACCCTAACATAAACCCTAACACTAACCCAATTAGGGTTAGGTTATGCGTTATGTTTGTGATTGCGGTTGCATAGTGCTCTAAACCGCTCTAAACTCCTCTAAACGACTGTAAACACCTCAAAACACCTTTACACCCCTGTAATTTACCCTAAAGCCCTATGAACGCCGCTACATAATAATGCCCGCGAAACAACTTTAAACCCGGATAAACCCTTCCAAATATCTCCAAACTTCTCTAAAACCCTTATAATTACTGTAAACACCTCTAACTCCCTCTAACCCATCTAACCCCTCGAAAATCCACCAAATTTAAGTTCGAAATATTATCTTAGACACCGCTCGAAACCTCCAAACACCTTCTAAATCCTTGTAGCCGTCAGACCACACCAAACCGCTATAAATGCCGTATAACCACACCAAACACTCCTAAAACATTCTAAACCTCTCTAAATCACTCCTCTAATCCCATCGATATACATCTAAATTTAGGATTACGGTTAGCGTTAGGGTTGGGATTAAGGTTAGGGTTGGTGTTAGGGTTAGGATTTGGGTTAGGGTAGGGTTAGAGTTAGGGTTAGGGTTAGGGTTTAGGCTTAGGTTATATTAGCGTTAGGGTTTCGGTTTAGGGTTAGGTTAGGGTTGGGTTAGGTTTAAGGTTTACGGAAAACTGTTCGGGTTAGCGTTATCGTTGTGGAAGATTTTTATACACCTCTAAGCCGTTAAAAAACCCCTCTAAACACACCTCAAAACACCTTTACACCCTGTAACCCTCCTAAAACCGAAAAAATAATATCCCGCTGAAAACCCGCATAAACCCTTCCAAATCTTCTCCGAACCCTGTTAAAAAACATTATAACCTAATTTTAACAACCTCTAAAACCTTAAACCTCTCTTAATCCGCTCCTCAGTTCCCATCGATATAATCTAAATTTAGGTTAGGGTTAGGTTAGGATTAGGGTTAGCGTTAGGTTAAGTTACTGCTAGGGTTAGGGTAGGGGTTGAGGTTAGGGTTAGGGTTTAAGGTTATGTTTGTGGTTGTATACCCATTCTAAACTGCTAGATAAACCCATCTGAACCACTGAACACACCTCAAGCCAACCTTTACCACCCCTGTAACCTAGCCTAAAGCCCTCTAAACGCCCGATAAATATAACATCCCGCTAAAACATCTCTACCCGCATAAACCCTTCCAAACTTCTTCGAACCCCTTTAAAGCCTTAAAACTACTGAAACCCCTCTACAAACCCACTACAGACAACTCTAAAAATTTCTTTAAACCCATCCAAACCCTTCAAAAAAACACCTCGAAACCACCCGCACAATTCCACAATCCTCCAAAACACCCTAAAATCAATCAAAAACCTTGTAAATACTCTAACATCCTCGAAACTCCTCAAAAACCACCCTCCAAACAATACTAAACCGCTATAAACCCCCTCCCAAACTTAATCCTTGTACCTTTCAACCAAACCATTGTAATTCCCGTAAAACCACGCCAACAACCTCTAAAACCCTCTAAACAAACCTCTCTACAAACCGCTCCTGTACTCTCATCGATATACTAAATTTAGGGTAGGGTTTGTTTAGGGTTAGGTATGGTTAGGGTTGGGGTAGGGATTAGATGGGTTAGTGTTAGGGTTTGGTTAGGTGTTAGGGAAGGTAGGGTTAGGTTATGCGTCTGTTTGTGATTGCGGTTTAGCATAGTGCTCTAAAAAACCGCTCTAAACTCCTCTAAGCGACTTTTAAACACCTCAAAACACCTTTACACCCTGTAATTTACCCTAAAGCCCTCTGAACGCCGCTACATAAAAATCCTCGCGAAACAACTTTAAACCCGCATAACCCTTCCAAATTTTCTCCAAACTTCTCTAAAAACCCTTAAAAATTACTGTAAACCACCTCAAAATTCCCTCTAACCCTCTAACCCCTCGAAAACCCTAACCCCCCCAAACGACTTCAAACATGCAATCTTTAAACCATCTACCGCATACTAAACCCATCTAAACACCCGAAACCTCCAATACCTCTCGAAATCAATCTAAAAACATGAAACACTCTAAACCACTCGAAACCCCTCCAAACCACTCCGAACAAAACGATACCGCGCGAAACACTTTCAAACACCTTCTAGCCCCCCTTCAGAACCACACCAAACCACTCTAAATGCCGTATAACCACTCCAACCACTCCTAAAACATCTAAACAATCCTCTAAATCACTCCTCTAATCCCTTCGATAACAACTAAAAATTAGATTAGGGTTAGTGTTAGGGTTTGGGGTTAGGGTTAGGTTGGCGTTAGGGGGTATAGGATTTGGGTTAGGTAGGTTTAGGGTTAGGGTTTGGGTTAGGTTAGGTTTATGGTTATATTAGCGTTAGGGTTCGGGTTCGGTTAGGGTTAGGGACAGGTTAGGGTTTGGGTTAGGGTTACGGTTTCAGGTTTAGGGTTAGCGTATGGTTGTGGTAGAAGTTGTTATACTCCCTAAACCGTTATCAAACCCCTCTAAACCACTGTACAACACCTCAAAACTCCTTTACACCCCTGTAACCCACCCTAAAGTCCTCTAAAAACCCCGCTAAATATTAATATCCTCTACACCCGCATAAACCCTTTCAAACTAATGTAAACCACTCCAAAAACCCTCTAAACCTCTCTAAAACCCTTAGTTTCCCATCGATATAAATCTAAATTTACGTTAGGTTAGGGTTACTGGTTAGGGTAGGGTTGTGTTCGGGTTGTGGTTAGGGTAGGTTTAAAGGTTTATGGTTGTGGTTGGATACCCCTCTAAACTGCTATAAACCCCTCTGAACCACTGTACCCAAACCACCTTTATTTTACACCCCTGTAACCTACCTAAAGCCCTCCAAAGGCCGCTAAATCCCCATCTTCTTAACCCGCCTAAACCCTATCCGAAATTCTTTCCACCCCTGTAGAATCCTCAAAAGTACTTTAAACCGCCCACTACAACCCACCACACCACTAAGACAACTCTAAATTCTTTAAAACCCATCCAAACTCTTCAAAACACCACGACACCACCCGCACACACTCCACACTCCTCGAAAACAATCTCCAAATCTCTCTAAATCAATCACAAACCATGTAAATACTCGAAACCCCTCACTAACCCCCACGAACAATACTATACCGCATAAACACCTTGAGTGGAGCTAAAGCTAGATCTGGCGATGTAGCTGGAGAATGGCGCAAAAGCTAGACCCGGAGAAAGGAGCTGGTGATGGAGCAAAAGCTAGACCTGGAGATGGAGCTGGGAGAGGAGCAAAAGCTAGAGCTGGAGATGGAACTGGAAGATGGAGGAGCGGAAAGCTAACCTGGAGGAGGAGCTGGAGATTGGAGAAAAAGCTAGAGCTGATATGGAGCTGGTGATGAGCAAAAGCTAGAACCTGGAGATGAGCTGGAGATGGAGCAAAAGCTAGAGCTGGAGAATGGAACTGGAGATGGAGCGAAAGCTAGACAGGAGTGTGGAGCTGGAGATGGAGCAATAGCTAGACCTGGAATGGAGCTGGAGATGGCGCAAAAGCAAGACCCTGGGATGGAGCTGAGATAGCGCAACAGAGCTAGACCTGGAGATGGAGCTGGAGAATGGAACAAAAGATAGACCCGTAAACGTGCTGGAGACAAGCAAAATGTAACTTTGGAGAGGAGCTTTAGACGGAGGAAAGCAACCGGAGATGGAGCTGGAGATGGAGCGAAAGCTAGACCTGGAGAGGGAGCTGGAGATGGAGCTGAAAGCTAGACATGGAGATGGGAGCTGGAGATGGAGCGAGAGCTAAAGACCTGGAGATGATCTGGCGATGTAGCAAAAGCGAGACCTGGCGATGGAGCTGGAGTTGGAGCTAAAGGAGACCTGTCGATGGAGCTGTAGATCTGAGACCTGGGCTACGGAGCTGGAGATGGAGCGAGAGCAATACCGGGAGATGGATCTGGATTATGGAGCGAAGATAGACCGGGAGATGGAGCTGGATATGGAGCGAGAGTAGAGCTGGAGATGGAGCTGGAGATAGAGCGAGAGCTGGACTTGGAGAATGGATCTGAGATGAGCAAAGCTAGACCTGGGCGATGGAGCTGAGATGGAGCAAAAGCGAGACCTGGCGATGGAGCTGGGAGTTGGAGTTAAGCTACACTGGCGAAAGGAAGATGGGAGATGGAGCAAAAGCAAGACCTGGCGATGGAGCTGGAGATGGAAGCAAAGGTCACCTGGCGATAGAGCCATGAGATTGTGCCACAATGTAGACATGGCTATGGAGCTGGAGATGGACAAAAGATCGACCCAGAGATGGAGCTGGAGATTGATCAAAAGCTAGACCTGTAGATGGACTGGGAACGGAGCAAAAGCTAGAATTGGAGACGGCGCTGGAGATGAGCAAGCCTGGAACCGGAGGTGGTCGGGAGATGGAGCAAAAGCTAGACATGGAGACGGAGCTGGAGACGGAGGAAAGCTAGACCTGGAGATGGAGCTGGAGTGGAGCAATAGCTAGAGCTGGAGATGGAGCGGGAGATGGAGCAAAACTGCTAGACCTGGAGATGTAGCTGGAGATGCAGCATAAGCTAGACCTGGAGAAGAGCTGGAGATTGGAGAAATAGCTAGACCTGGAATGGAGCTGCAGACTGGCGCAAAATCCAAGAACCAGGCGATGGAGCTGGAGATGAGCACAAAGCTAGACCTGAGATGGCGCTGGAGATGGAGCAAAGCTAGACCCCGGAGATGGAGCTGAGAGGAATGAGATGGAGCAAAATCTAGACATGAGATGGAGCTGGAGATGGAGCAAAAGCTAAACCCTGGAGATGAGCTGGTGATGGAGCAAAAGCTAGATCTATCTGGAAGCTGGAGATGGAGCCAAAAAGCTAGAGCTGTAGAGGGACTGGAGATGGAGCGAAAGCAAGCTGGAGATGAGCAAATCTAGACATGGAGATGGAGCTGAATGGAGCAAAAGCTGGACCTGGAGATGGAGCTGGAGATGGAGCCGAAAGCTAGGAGCTGGAGATGGAGCTGAGATGAGCGAAAGCTAGAACCTGGAGATGGAGCTGGAGGATGCATCGAAAGGCTAGAGCTGGAGATGGAGCTGCCGATGGAGCGAGAAACAGCTTGAGCTGGAGATGTAGTTGGAGATGGAGCGAAAGCTCGAGCTGGAGAATGGAGTTTGGCGATGGAGCAAACGCATACTGGAGATGGACCAAAATCTGAACCCGGTGATGGAGCTGGAGATGGAGCATAATCTAGACCTGGCGATGGAGCTGGAAAATGAGGCGAAAGCTAGAGCTGAGATGGAGATGGAGATGAGCGAAAGCTAGAGCTGGAGATGGAAGCTGGAGAAGGAGCGAAAGCTAGATCCTGGGATAGCTGGAGATTGACGACAGCTAGGAGCTGGAGATGGGAGCTGCAGATGGAGCGAAAGCTGGAGCTGGAGAGTAGCTGGAGATGGAGCGAAAGGCTAGAGCTGGAGATGGAGCTGGAGATGGAGCGCGAGCTAGTGATGGAGATGGAGCAGAGATGGACGAGAAGCTAGAACTGGTAGAAGGAGCTGGAGATTGAGCAAAAGCTAGAATGGAGATGGAGCTGGAGATGGAGCAAATAGTCTAGACCTGAGAGGAGCTGGAGAAGGAGCAATAGCTAGACTGGAGATGGACTGGAGAATGGAGCAAAAGCTAGAGCTGGACTGAGCTGAGCAAAAGCAAGACCCGGAGATGGATGCTGGAGATGGAGCAAAACTAGAACCTGGAAAGGAGCTGGAGATGGAGCAAAGCAAGACCCGAGATGGAGCTGGAATGGAGCAAAAAGCTAGACCTGGAGAGGGACGGGAGATGGAGCAAAAAGCTAGTCTTGAACGAAGCTGGAGATTGGAGCAAAAGCTAGACCTGGAGATGGTGCTGGAGATGAGCAAAAGCAAGACCTGGAGATCGTGGCAGGAACGAGCAAAATGCTGGAGCTGGAGATGGAGCTGGAGATGAGCAAAAGCAAGACCCGAGATGGAGCTGGAGATGGAGCAAAAGCTAGACCTGGAGAGGAGCTGGAGATGGAGCAAAAGCTAGACATGGAGATGTGCTATAGATGGAGCCTAAAGCTAACCTGTAGATGTAAGCTGGAGATGCGGCAAAAGTTTTAGACCTGGAGATGGGAGCTGGAGATGGAGCAAAAGCTAGACCTGGACATGGAGCTGATAAGGAGCAAAAGCTAGAGCCTGGAGATGGAGCGGGAGAAGGAGCGAAAGCTAGCCTGGAGATGAGCAAAACCTAGAGCCTGGAGATGGAGCTGGTGATGGAGCGAAAGCTAGAGCTGGAGATGGAGATGGGAGATGGAGCGAAAGCTAGAGCTGAGATGGGAGCTGGAGATGGAGTGAAAGCTAGAGCTGGAGATGGACCACAGATGGAGTCAAAGCTAAAGCTGGGAGATGGAGCGCAGCATGGAAGCGAAAGCTGGAACTGAGATGAGCTGGAGATGGAGCGAAAGCTTAGAGCTGGAGATGGAGCTGGAGATGGACGAGAGTAGATACTGAGATGAAAGCATGGAAGATGGAGCGAGAGCTAGACCTGGAATGAGCTGGAAATGGAGCGAGAGCTAGACCTGGAGATGAGCTGAGATGGAAGCCAAAGCTAGACCCTGGCGATGGAGCTGGAGAATGGAGCAAAAGCAAGACCTGGCGATGGATCTGGAGAAGGAGCACAAACTAAGACCTTAGATTGAGCTGGAGATGGATCAAAGGTAGACGTGGCGAAGGAGCGGAGATGGAGCAAAAGCTAAAGCTAGACCTGGAGATGGAGCTGGAGATGCAGCAAATGCTAGAGCTGGAGATGGAGCTGGAGATGGAGCAAAAGCTGGACCTGCAGATGGAGCTGGAGATGGAACAAAAGCTAGACCCGGAGATGGAGCTGGAGATGGAGCAAAATTTAGACCTGGAGAAGGAGCTGGAGATGGAGCAAAAGCTGGACCTGCAGATGGAGCTGGAGATGGAACAAAAGCTAGACCCGGAGATGGAGCTGGAGATGGAGCAAAACTTAGATATGGAGAAGGAGCTGTAGATGGAGCAAAAGCTGGACCTGCAGATGGAGCTGGAGATGGAACAAAAGCTAGACCCGGAGATGGAGCTGGAGATGGAGCAAAAGCTAGACATGGAGATAAAGCTAGGGATGGAGCAAAAAGTTTGACCTGGAGATGCTGCTAGTCGATGGAGCGTAAGAAGATCTTGAGATGGAGCTGGGAGAAGGAGCCAAAAGCTAGACCAGGAGATGTGTGCTGAGAGAATGGAACAAAAGCTAGTCTTGGAGCCGGAGCTGGAGATGGAGCAAAAGCTCGACCTGGAGATGGTGCTGTATCGGAGCAAAAGCTAGACCTGGTGATCTGCAGGAGACGGAGCAAAAGCTAGACCTGGAGTTGGAAGCAGGAGATGGAGCAATAGCTAGAACCTGGATAATGGATCTGGAGAAGGAGCAATAGCGAGAGCTGGAGATGAGCTGAAGATGGAGCAAAAGCTAGAGCTGGTGATGGAGCTGGAGAAGAGCAAGCTAGACCTGGAGAAGGAGCTGAGATGGAGCAAAAGCGGACCATGGAGATGGAGCTGGATAATGGAGCAAAAGCAGAGATCCTGGACATGTAGCTGGAGATGGAGCAAAAGCTAGAGCTGGAGATGGAGCTGGAGATGGAGCGAAAGCTAGCTGGAGATGAAGCAAAATCTAGAGCTGGAGATGGAGCTGGTGATGGAGCGAAAGCAAGAGCTGGAGAATGGCTGGAGAGGGACGAAAGCTAGAGCTGGAGATGGCGCTGGGAGATGAACGAAAGCTAGACCTGGTGGATGGAGGTGGAGATGGAGCGAAAGCTAGAGCTGGAGATGGAGCTGTAGATGAGCGAAAGCTGGAGCTGGAGATGTAGCTGGAGATGGAGCGAAAGCTAGAGGTGGAGATGGAGCTGGAGATGGAGCGAGAGCTAGAGATGGAGATGGAGCTGGAGATGGAGCGAGAGCTAGAACTGGAGATGGAGCTGGAAAGGAGCGAGATGCTAGACCTGGAATGGAGCTGAGATAGAGCTAAAGGTAACCTGGCGATGGAGCTGGGAGATATGTGAGCAAAAGGCATGACCAGGGCGATGGAGCAGAGATGGGCACAAATAAGACCTGTAATGAGCTGGAATGGAGGCAAAAGGGGAACTGGCGAAGGAGCTGGAGATTGAGCAACACTCTAGAGAAGAGAGACGAGACCTGGAATGGACTGGAGATGCAGCAAATGCTAGAGCAGGAGATGAGCTGGAGATGGAGCAAAACTAGACCTGGAGACGGAGCTGGAGATGGAGCAAAAGCTGGACCTGCAGATGGAGCTGGAGATGGAACAAAAGCTAGACCCGGAGATGGAGCTGGAGATGGAACAAAAGCTAGACCTCGAGATGGAGCTGGAGATCGAGCAAAAGCGTTCGCTCCATCTCCACCTCCATCTCCAGCTCTAGCTTTCGCTCCATCTCGAGCTCCATCTCCAGGTCTAGCTTTCGCTCCATCTCCAGCACCATCTCCAGCTCTAGCTTTCGCTCCATCTCCATCTCCATCTCCAGGTCTAGCCCTCGCTCTATTTCCGGCTCCATCTCCAGGTCTAGCTCTCGCTCCATCTCCAGCTCCATCTCCAGCTCCAGCTTTCGCTCCATCTCCAGCTACATCTCCAGCTCAAGCTTTCGCTCCATCTGCAGCTCCATCTCCAGCTCTAGCTTTCGCTGCATCTCCAGCTCCATCTCCAGGTCTAGCTTTCGCTCCATCTCCAGCTCCATCTCCAGCTCTAGCTTTCGCTCCATCTCCAGCTCCATCTCCAGGTCCAGCTTTTGCTCCATCTCCAGCTCCATCTCCATGTCTAGATTTTGCTCCATCTCCAGCTAGCTTTCGCTCCATCACAGCTCCATCTACAGCTCCATCTTTTGCTCCATCTCCAGCTCCATCTCCAAACCTAGCTTTGCTCCATCACCAGCTCCATCTCCAGTCCAAGCTTTTTTGCTCCATCTCCCAGCCCATCTCCCATGTCTGATTTTTGCTCCATCTTCCACTCCATCACAGCGGGTCTAGCTTTTGCTCCATCTCAGCGCCATCTCCAGGTCTAGCTTTTACCCCCATCTCCCAGCTCCATCTCCAGTTTTGATTTTGCTCCATCTGCAGCACCATCGCCAGGTCTAGCTATTTCTCCATCGTCCAGCTCCATCTCCAGGTCTAGCTTATGCTGCATCTCCTGCTACAATCTCCAGGTCTTGCTTTTGCTCCATCTCCAGCTCCATCTCAGGTCTAGCTTTGCTCCATCTCCAGCTCCATCTTCCAGCTCTAGCTATTGCTCCATCTCCAGCTCCATCACCAGGTCTAGCTTTTCCTCGTCTCCAGCTCCGTCTCCAAGTCTAGCTTTTGCTCCGCTCCAGCACCACCTCCGGTCCAGCTTTTGCTCCATACCACTCCGTCTCGAATTCTAGCTTTGCTCCATCTCCCAGCCCCATCTCCAGGTCTAGCTTTTTGCTCATCTCCATCTCTGGGTCGACTTTTGCTCCATCTCCACTCACGCCAGGTCTCCCTTTTGCACATCTCAACTCCACGCCGTGGGTCGTCTCCCTTTTGCTCCATCTCCAGCTCCATCGGCAGTCTTGCTTTTGCTCCATCTCCCATCTCCATCGCCAGATCTAGCTGTAACTCCAACTCCAGCTCCATCGCCAGGTCTGCTTTTTTGCTCCATCTCCAGCTCCATCGCCAGGTCTCGCTTTTTCGTCCATCTCCCACTCTCGCGCTATCTCCAGTCCATCTCCATCTCCAGCCGCTATCCTCTCGCCCCATCTCCAGCTCCTCCACGCTATCTCTCGCTCCATCTCCGCTCCATGCACCGGTCCTAGCTCTCGCTCCATCTCCAGCCCATCTCCAGGTCCTAGATCTCGCTCCATCTCAGCTCCATCTCCAGATCTAGCTCTCGTTCATCTCCACTCCGTCTCCCGGTGTATCTCTCCGCTCCATCCCCGCTCAAACTCCAGGCCTAGCTCTCGCTCATCCTCCACTCCATCACCAGTCTATCTATTGCTCCATCTCCAGTTTCAACCTCCAGTGTCTAGCTTTTGGAGCAACATCTCCAGCTCCATCGCCAGGTCTAATCTTTCCTCCATCTCCAGCTCCATCCCACTCTATCTTTGCTCCATCTCCAGCTCCATCTCCAGCTCCATCGCCAGGTCTACCTTTTGCTCCATCTCCAGCTCCATCTCCAGGTCATGCTTTTGCTCCATCTCCCCAGCTCCATCGCCAGTCTAGCTTTATCTCCAACTCCCATTCCATCGCCAGGTCCCTCGCTTTGCTCATCTCCAGCTCCATCGCCAGGTCTCGCTTTTGCTCCATCTCCAGCACCATCTCCACGTCTAGCTTTTGCTCCATCTCCAGCTCCGTCTCCCAAGACTAGCTTTTTGGCTCCACTCACCCAGCCCCCCCCCCCTCAATCTCCGCGGCAATCTCTCGTTCTCATCGCCAGCTCCATCAGCCGGTCTAGCCCTCGCTCCATCTCCACTCCATCTCCAGGTCTAGATATGCTCCATCTTCCAGCTCCTTCTCCAGTCTAGCTCTCGCTCCATCTCAGCGCATCTCCCGTCTATCCCTCGCTCCATCACCAGCTCCATCTCCATGTCTAGCTTCTCGCTCCAACTCCAGCTCCATCTCCAGGCCTACTCTCGCTCCATCTCCAGCTCCATCTCCGGGTCTAGCTTTTCGCTCTCATCTCAGTCTACATTCGCTCCATCTCCACTCCAGCTCCAGGTCTAGCTTTTGCTCCATCTCAGCTCCAGGTCCTAAGCTTTCGACCATCTCCACTCCATCTCCCCCTTTCTAGATTTCGCTCCATCTCCAGCTCCCTCACCAGGTCTAGCTTTCGCTCCATCTACAGCGCCATCTCCCAGCAAAAGCAGACCTGGAAAGAGACTGGAGATGGAAGCATAATGTAGACCTGGCATGGAGCTGGAGATGTAGCAACAGCTAAGACTGGAGATGGAGCTGGAGATGCAGGCAAATGCTATGCTGGAGATGGCGCGGAGATGGAGCAAAAGCTAGACCTGGAGACGGAGCTGGAGATGGAGCACAAGCGGACCTCAATTGGGAGCTGAGAGGGAACAAAAGCTAACCCGAGAATGGAGCTGGAGATGGAGCAAAACTAGACCGAGAAGGAGCTGAGATGGAGCAAAAGGCTTGGAACCTGCAATGGAGCTGGAGATGGACAAAAGCTAACCCGGAGATGGAGCTGGAGATGGAGCAAAAGCTAGACAATGAATGAAGCTGGAGATGGAGCAAAAGCTAGACTGAGATGTCTAGAGATTGGAGCGAAAGCTAATATCTGGAGATGGAGCTGATATGGAGTCAAAGCTAGACCTCGAGATGAGGCTGGAGATCGAGCAAAACGTTCGGCTCCATCTCCACCTCCATCTACCAGCTCTAGCGCTTCGCTCATCTCGAGCTCCATCTCCAGGTCTAGCTTTCGCTCAATCTCCAGCACCATCTCCAGCTCTAGCTTTCGCTCCACTCCCGAACTCCATCACCAGGCTAGCCTACGCTCTATTTCCGGCCCATCTCCAGGTCTAGCTCTCGCTCCATCTTCCAGATCCATCTCCAGCTCCAGCTTTCGCTCCATCTCCAGCTACAGACTCAAGCTCAAGCTTCGCTCCATCGCAGCTCCATCTCAGCTCTAGCTTTCGCTGCATCTCCAGCTCCATCACCAGGTGTAGCTTTCGCTCCATCTCCAGCTCCAACTCAGCTCTAGCTTTCCGCTCCATCTCCAGCTCCATCTACAGGTCCAGCGTTTGCTCCATCTCCAGCACCATCCCATGTCTAGATTTTTGCTCCATCTCTCAGCCTAGCTTTCGCTCCATCCCAGCTCCATCTACAGCTCCAGCTTTTGCTCCATCTCCCAGCTGGGCAGCTCCAGATCTAGACCTATTGCCCATCTCCAGCTCCATCTCCCAGGTCTACTTTTGCTCCATCTCCAGCTCCGTCTCCAGGTCCTAGCTTTTTGCTCCATCTCCAGCTCCATGTCGCAGGTCTAGCTTTTGCTCCATCACCAGCTCCATCTCAAGGTCTAACTTATTGCCGCATCACCAGCTACATCTCCAGGTTAGCTTTTGCTCCATCTCCACACCATCTCCAGGTCTCTTTTGGTCCCTCTCCAGCAAAATCTCCAGTCTAGCTTGTTGCTCCAACCCAGCTCCTTCTCCAGGTCGTAGCTTTTGCTCATCTCCAGCTTCCATCTCCAGTTTCTAGCTATTGCTCCATCTCCAGCACCATCTCCAGGTCTAGCATTGCTCATCCCATCTCCCTCTCCATATCAGCTTTTGCTCCGTTCCTGCACCATCTCCAGGTCTAGCTTTCTCATCGCCAGCTCCATCTCCAGTCCTAGCTCTGCTCCATCTTCACTCTAACTCAATCCCGGTCTATCTCCCTCCATTTCCAGCTCCATCTCCATGTCTAGCTATTGCTCCATCTCCCTCACAGGTCTAGCTTTTGCTCCATCAGCAAGCTCCATCTCCAGTCTAGCTTTTGCTCCATCTCCACTTCCACCTCCCAGGTCTAAGCTTTGCTCCATCTCCAGCTCCATCTCCAGGTCTAATCTTTTTGCTCCATTCCAGCTCTATCTCAGGTCCTAGCTTTTGCATCCATCCTTCCAGCTCAATCTCCAGGTCTAGCTATTGCTCCATCTCCAGCTCCATCTCCAGGTCTAGCTTTTGCTCCATCTCCAGCTCCGTCTCCAGGTCTAGCTTTTGCTCCATCTCCAGCTCCATTTCCAGCTCTAGCATTTGCTGCATCTCCAGCTCCATCTCCAGGTCTAACTTTTGCCGCATCTCCAGCTACATCTCCAGGTCTAGCTTTTGCTCCATCTCCAGCTCCACCTCCAGGTCTAGCTTTTGCTCCATCTCCAGCCGCATCTCCCAGGTCTATCTTTTGCTCCATCTCCAGCTCTATCTTCAGGTCTAGCTTTTGCTCCATCTCCAGCTCCATCTCCAGGTCTAGCTATTGCTCCATCTCCAGCTCCATCTCCAGGTCTAGCTTTTGCTCCATCTCCAGCTCCGTCTCCAGGTCTTCTTTTGCTCCATCTCCAGCCTCCATGTCAGGTCTAGCTTTGCTTCCATCTCCAAGCTCCATCTCCAGGTCTAACTTTTGCCGCATCTCCAGCTACATCTCCAGGTCCTAGCTTTGCTCCCTCTCCACACCATCCCAGGTCTGGCTTTGGTCCATCTCCACAAAATCTCCAGGTCGTAGCTTTGCTCCAGCTCCAGCTCCTTCTCCAGCTAGCTTTTGCTCCATCTCCAGCTCCATCTCCGAGTCTAGCTATTGCCTCCATCGCCAGCTCCATCTCCAGGTCTAGCTATGTGCTTCCATCTCCAGCTCCAGCTCCAGATCAAGCTTTGCTCCTGTCCTGCACATCTCCGGTCTAGCTTTTTGCTCCATCTCCAGCTCCATTCTCCAGTTCCAAGCTCTCGCTACCATCTTCCAGCTCTATCACTCCATCCTCCATCTTCAAGCTCCAGCTCCAACTCCCCGGCTATCTCCCCTCCATCTCCAGCTCCATCCTCCATGTCTAAGCCTCTCGCTACATCTCCAGCTCCACACCAGGCCTACTTCTCGCTCCATCTCCAGCTCCATCTCTCTCTTCCGGGTCTAACTTTTCGCTCCATCGTTCCAGGTCCTAAGACGCATTTAGCCTCTCCCTCTCCAGCCTCCAGCTCTCCAACCCATCTCCATGGTCTATCTTTCGTTTTTCGCTCATCCTCCAGCTCCATCTCCAGGTCTAAGCTTTTTTGCTTTCCATATCCAGCTCAGTCTAGCTTTTTTCTTCCGCAGAAACCATCTCCAGCTCCATACCTCCCATGTCTACCTTATGCTTCCATCTCTCCACTCCAGCTTCCCCTCGCCTTCCCTCACCAGGACTAGCTTTCTTTTCGCTCCATCCTACAAATTCAGCTCCATCTCCTCCCTTCTCTCTCCCAGCCAGGGTCTGCCGAAAGAGTTATGACATAGTCAAGCATGTAGTGC
>JAVHYY010000921.1:0-62941 GCA_035221665.1 Okamejei kenojei | reverse complement strand
ATAGAGAGATTAGTATTCCAGGTTCATTGGTGTGAGACCAATTCCATGGAGTTTGGGTGTTTCAATTTTGGTCGCCTAATTATAGGAAGGATGATCTACAAATTAGAGAGAGTACTGAGGGATTTACTAGGAATGTTTGCAGGTTCCAGCAACTAAGTTACTAGAGAACGTGTTGAACAAGTTTAGGCCTTTTAAAATGATTGAAAGGATTGACAGGTTGACGTGGATAAGCTTTTACCATTGAGGGTAGGAAGATTCAAACAAGAGGGCATGATATGAGATAACCCCTTTGTAAACCCCATTTAAAAACCCTTGGGTGAAACTTCTCTAAAACTACTGACACCCTTACTCCCTAAAACCTTCCTCAAACTTCTCTAAAACCCCCTATAACACCTTCTAACATCCATCTCTACCGTTGAAAATACCTCTAAATCCATCTAAGTCTAAACCCCTGTAAACCCCTCTAACATCTCTACTCCCCTGCAAAACCCCGCTAAAATCACTCAAACACTTGTCCAAACAGGGCTTTAAACACGCGGAAACACATGTAAAACCCCTGAAAAAACCTCTGCAAATACCTCTAACCCCATGTAAATCCCTAAAACCCTTCAAACTCAAGCAAACTTTCTCTATACACCTGCAAACACTCTAAACACTAAAAACTCTCTTAACACTTTAAAAAACCTTGGTAACACATGTAAAACCCCTCATACCTCTGTCAATACCTCTAACCCGACTGTAAATCCTCTAAATCCACTACATACCCCCTTCTATACCCCTCCAAACCCATCTAAAACAAGGATTAAACCCATCTAAACACCTCCAAACCTCTACACCCCCTCCTAAACCACCTTGTTTAATCCCTGGTAAACACCTGTTAAACGCTTGTAAACATATTTATATCCCCTGCAAACCCCTTGAGACCCCGTAAAGCCTCTACACCCCTCCAAACCATTGTAACCCTTCTAAAACACACTAAACCCTCTAAACCCCTCTTAAAGGCATGTAAATATCTCTAACCCCTGTAAATCCCTCTACAGAGCTGTAAATCGATATAATACATGATAACCACCATCTAAAACCCATCTAACTCTTCCATAAAACACATGCAAACACTCTAAAAGCCCTCGAAAACGCTATAATACCCCCCTGTAAACCCCTCTAAACCCACACCTTGTGAACTTACTCTAAACGACTATCTCACCCCTATAAAAACCCGGTGAGCCCCTCTAAACCACTGTAAACCCCATGTAACCCCACCAAAACACTTGCTATACTGCTGTATAAGCAGTCTATACCCCCCTGTTACAACCTTCTAACCCATGGTAAAACCCTGTTAAACCCATGTAAACTCTGAACCCATCTAATCCCCTCTGAACCCAAACCTGTCAATTCCCCGCCAAATCCCTCCTAAAACCACTCTCACTCTCTAACATCTGTACACCATATAACACACTGTAAACTCCTGGTTAAACATCTGTAAATGCCTCGAAACTCAACATAAATCCCCTCAAAACTGCCTGTAAATCCCTCTTACCACTCATATAATCAGCTGTAAACCCCTCCAAACATCTATAAATACTCTAACCCAACGTAAATCACCTAATCCCCTCCAAAACCCCTCTAACCCCTCTATACCTCCAAATCCCTCTATATGCAAACAACTTTAACGCCTCTAAAATCCCTATTGAGCCCGCTGAGCCTCTAAGACCCTCTGTAAACCCCTGTAAACCTTCTGTAAACCATCCTAGCCCTGCTAAACCTTTGAAAACCCCTCTAACCGCTCTAAAAACATGCATCACACATGTGAAACCACTCTAAACCATGCCACACCCCTCCAACCCCATCCACACCGCTCATAAACCTTCCCCCCAAGGAACATCCAAACCCCTCTCAAACCCATGCAACATACACTCGAAACTCCTAATAAACCACTGTAAAACCCATCTATTATACGCTATAACACACTATAATACACAAGGATACTAGAATCTGGAAAGCATATAAACACTCTTTAACACATTTATAACACTTAACCACACTGTAATACGCAAGAAATACATATATAACTCAACTACACGCATAACGTACAGTATAACTACAATGATATATAATAATTCACTACAACCATATTTTAATATATTATATTACATCCACCTTCGATAATGCCACTCTATAATACTGAATAACACGTGCGAACACATTGCAATATACTATACGCACTTATAATTCATTACACCACTAAAATACGCTATAACGCAATATATAGCACTTTAACTCCAAATACACAATCACACCAAAACAGGTCTAATACTTCATCATCATACTACACATTATAACCTACTGCATAAAACGATAAATAACTTGATAACACCATCTAAACCCTCTAATACCTTCTAAACCTCTCTAAACACCTGCAACACCTCCATTCTAAACTCCTCTAATCCCCTTGTAAATTCTCTAAATCTCTGCAAAAATCCACCTAAAACCCTAAACCCCTTCTAAACAGCTGTAACTCCCTCTAAATTCCCAATAACCTCTTAAATATCGAATCCCCTGCCTCAAAACCCCTTTAAACCACTAATAACTCACTAAACAGCTGTAATCTACCTGGAAACACCTGTAAGCACCTCAAAACCTCTGTAATATCTCTAAACCCCACCGTAAAAATCCCTGCTAAACCTCCAAACCCTACTAACCCCCTCAAAACCCTCTCTAAACCCACCTCCAAACCCATCTCAAACAGATAACCCCACTCTAAACCCTCTTCTAAACACACTCTAAACCCCCCTGTAAATCCCTCTCATCGCTTGTAAAATCCCTCTAAAACACATTAATGCCCTGCAAACCACTTGAAGCACCATTAAACGCCTGATAAACCCCATCCAAACACGTAACCCTTATCTAAAAAACACACTAAACCCCCTCGAGGCTCTCCTCTTAACCTCTCTAAACACCTGCAAAAACTTGTGAAGCCCTCTATCCCCTCTAAACACATTCTTCTAAACCCCTTCTAAAACCTCTGTAAATCCTCAATAAACCCCTCCCTAAAGCCCACTAAACAGGCTGTAAACCCCTCTAAACACCTCTAACACCTGTAAACCTCTCTAAACCACTCAAAACTCTTTAATCACCCGGAAACATCTGTAAACCTCCTCGAACCACTTTAAAATACCTCCTAAACCCCATTGTAAATCCCTCTAAACCCCTCCAAACCCATGCAATCCCTCTAAGCCCTCCTAACCCCTATAATACCCCTCGAAACCCCATGTAAAAACCCTGTATAACCCATGTTAACCTCTCTACAACATCTCTGAACCCCTGTTAAAACAACCTCAAGCGCTGTAATCGTCTCTACCACCACTGTAAAACCACTCCAAACCCCTGTACACCTCCCTAAAACCACTGTAGACCTCTCTAACACCTCCAAACCCCTCACTAAAACGCCTCCCTCAATCCTTCCAAATCCCTCTAAACCATTGGGACACGCCTCTAAACCCCTTAATGCCCCCAAAACCTCCTTTTAAACACCCTCAGTATCCCCTCTAAACCTCGTGATCTACTCTAAACGCCACTCTAAACCCCTATAAAACCCGATGAGCTCGACTAACCCAGCTGTAAACCCCTATGTAACCCCCGCTAATCTATTCTATACACCTGGTAAGCACGTCTTATAAAACCCCTTAAAACCCTGTACTTCCTTCTAAACCCTGTAAACCCATGCTAAAACTGTATACCCCTCCAAACCATCTAAAAACAAGTAAAACCCATTCTAAAACCCTCTAAACCCACAACCCTCGCTTCCCACTCCAAATCCACTCTACACCTCTCTAAACATCTGTTAAACCCCTCTAAACACCTGTAAACCCCTCTAACGCACATAAATCCTCTAAGACCATACCAAATCCTTCGTAATCCTCTAAACACTCAATCCTCCTCAACAGCTGTAAGCCCCTCCAAACATCTATAAATAACCTCTAACCAAACGGTAAATCACTATGCCCGCCAAACCCCTCTTAACCCATCTTAAACCTCTCTAAAGTCCCTCCAACCCTCTAAACACATGCAAATCCTCACACTATGAACGCCTCTAAACCCCTATTGAGCCACGCTGAGCCCTGCTAGTACAACCCCTGTAAACCCATGTAAACTCTCTCTATACTACTCCTAACACTCTAAACCATTCTAAACCACTCTAAGCCTCTCTAAACTGCTGCAAACACATTCTAGAGCCCTTATAACCCCTGTAAATTCCTCTAAACTCTGTAAATCCCTTAAACACCTGTAAACACAACTTCTAGACATATTTAATCCCCTGCATACCCCTCAAAGCCTCCCAGTAATGGCCTGTACACCCTTCAAACCTCCGTTTAAACCCTTCTCTGAAACACACTTAAACCCTCTTAACTCTAAAACCGCCATCCTATAACCACTCTAAACCTCCCCTGAAACCCCTTGTTAAATCCCGCTATTCAATTTAAAACCCACTAAAACCTCGCACCCCCTAACCATGCCCTAAACCCATCTAAAACCTTTTTCTATAAATACACCTCTAAGCAACCTGTAAACTCCATCAAACACGTTACAAATCCCTCCGGCCCCCTCAAAACCCCTCTAAACACTTTCAAACCCATTCTAAAACACTATAACCCACTCTAAACCCCTCGCTAAAACCTGTAAAATCCCCTCCAAATTCCTGTAAACAACTCTAAAAACATTCTCCAAACATCTGTAAACACCTCAAACACCTGTAAAGCCCTTACTCTGCATCTCTAACCCCTGATCAAATCCATTTCAACCACTCAAACTCTCTGAACGCCTGTAACCATCTCAAAACCTCTGTAAATACCTCTGAAAACCTAACGTAAATCCCTCTAAACTCATCAAACCCCTCCAACCCCTATAAAACCACTCTAAACTGTACTTAACCCTCTTTAAACACCCTCAAACCACCAAACCGTCAAAACCTCTCTAGCACACAGCTGACGCTCAAACCATGCAAACCTGTGAAACCCTTTATACCCTTGTAAATCCTGGTACAACCACCTCCAAAACCTCTATAATACCTTCCACACAACGTTAAAGCCTTCTAAACCATCTAAACACCTCTAACCTCTCTACACACCGCAAAACACCTTTTAAAGCCCTCTAAATTCCCTCTAAACCCATCTACAACCTCCTAACCACTCTGAAAAACCCTATAAACACTATGGTAATCCCACTAAACCTTTAGACAGCTGTAACCCATCTAGACTCCTGTAAACCCCTCTAAACATCTCTAATACCCTGCGAATCCGCTCTTGTCCATTCCCAGCTACATATGCAGATCCAGCTCTAATTTTCCATCTCAGCTCTGGCTCCATTCTCCAACCCCATGTCGAGATCAGCCTTTAGCTCCAGCTCTATCTCATCTCCAGCTCCTTCTCCATCTCCAGATCAGTCCAGATTCCTAGATCCATAGAAACTTAGAAAAATAGGTGCAGGAGTAGGCCATTTCGGCCCTTCGAGCCGCTCTGCTATTCAATATAATATGGCTTATCATCCAACTCAGTATCCTGTTACCTGCCTTCTCTCCATACCCATGATCCTTTAGCCACAAGGGTCACATTAACTCCCTCTTAAATATAGCCAGAGAGAAGCTCTCTCCAGCTGCAAATCCTATCTCCAGTTCAAGTTTCGCTCTCCAGCTCTTATCCCAGCTCCATCGACTTCCTTAGTGCCTGATAGAGAGAGAGCAGAAAGAGAGGGAACAGAGAGGGAGAGGGTCAGGGACGGAGGATGAGGAGAGGGACCGGGAGAGAGTGGGAGGGCAGAGAGGATTGAGAGAGGGGGCACAGAAAGAAGAGAGAGATGGACAGAGGAGAGAGGGAGACAGAGAGTGAGAGGGACAGTGTGAGAGAGCGAAGGGCAGGAGAGAGAGCAGTACACAGAGTGGGACAGAGAGAGAGAGGGGCAGAGACAGACAGAGAGAGGGACAGCAGAGAGAGGGACAGAGGAGGAGGAGCGAGAGGAGAGGGACACTGATGGAGAGACACAGAGAAGAGAGTGGGGCGAGAGGAGAGACAGAGATATGATACGGAGACGGGGGGCAGCGAAGAGACAGAGAGGGACAGTGGTAGAGAGAGGGGGGAAAGAGAGAGAGAGGAGAGACTGAAGAGAGAGGAGAGAGGCACGGGGACATAGAGAGCGCGGACAGAATAGAGAAGAGATGGAGAGGGACGGAGGGGATTGAGAGAGGGGCAGAGAAAGAGGAGGAGAGAGAGGGACAGAGAGAGAGGATGGACAGAGAGGAGGAGAGGGATCTGGACTGACAGAGAGAGGGCAGAGGGAGGAGACAGAGACACAGAAACACACGAGAGTGAGTGACGGAGGAGATGAGTGAGAGAGATAGATAGATATAGGAAAAGACCAGAGAGAGAGAGAGAGGAGAGGCGACAAAAGAGAGCGAGCGACAGAGAGAAAGTGCATCTGGAAGTATCAGTGGGTCAGGCAGCATCTGTGGAGAAGATAGAGAGAAAGTGCTGGAGACAACTCGCGGGTAGGCTTAGCATCTGGGGCGAGAGAAGGGATGGGTGACATTTTGGGTCGAGACCCTTCTTTAGCTTTAGTTTTAGTTTAGAGGATGCAGCGTTGGAAAACAGGTCTTTTGGCCTCTGCGGAGTCTGCCCGGCCCAGTCTGCACCACTGGGGAATGACCCTTCCTGAGAAGACTGAGGAGATTGAACTGAACGCCAGCTTCCCTCACAAACGTCTGCAGTGGCACCATCGAGAGTCTGCTGACGGGCGCATACAGTCTGCGGTACGGGACCTGTTCTGCCCACAGCCCACAATTCAGTACAGAGAGTGGTGAAGGTGGCACACGCACATCATCACTGGCACACTGTACTCCCGCCATTAGGACATTTTCCACCGGCGGTATGCCTGCAGAAGACAACACAGACATCACTCAAGGCTCACAGCCCACCAGCACACCAGGACTGTCACCCCTTGTTACAGCTCAGGCAGACTAATACAGGAGCAAGGCTGCACGTAGCCACCAGATCTCAGAACAGTTTCTATCATCATGCATTCAGGCTTCTGTACCTCTGTCTCCCTATTTCTGTCTCTCTCTCTCTTTCTCTCTCTGCCAGCTGCCTTTCTCTGTTTCTAACTTCTGTCTCTGACTCTCTCTCTCTCTGTCTCTCTCTCTTCTCTGTATAATATATCTCTCTCCGTCTGTATCTCTGTTTCTCGCTCTCTCTGTATCTGTATCTCTCTCTGTCTCTCTCTCTTCTCTCTCTCTCACTCACACTCTTCTCTATCTTATGTCTTCTCTCCTCCTTGTCTCTCCCCTCCACCCTCTGTCTCCCCCCCTTCTCTACTTTCACTCTAAATCTCTCTATCCGTCTCTCTCTCTGTCTCTGTACCTCTCTCCACTCGTCTACTCACCACTCTCTTGTCTTCACTGTTACTACTCTCTCTCTCCGTCTGTTCCTGTCTCGCTCTCCTGTTCTCTTTTCGCGTCTCTCTCTCTCTCTGGTCTGTCACCGTCTCTCTCTGGGAGAGAGGAGGAGGGGAGGGGGAGAGAGGGAGGGAGGTAAGGCGGAGAGGGGAGAAGGGAGGGGGGAGAGAGAGGGGAAGAGTGATGGGAACAGGTTTTGGAATGGAGAGAGGGAAGGAATGAGGGAGATTTGGACAGAGAGTGGAGGGACAGAGCTGGGAGGGAGTGGAAGAGACAGAGAGGAGGGGGCAGGAAGAGGGAGATTGAAGGGATACGGGACGTACAGAGCGATAATCACTCCGTGCATGAGCAAAGATCCTGGTGATGGGCATTGATCGCCTATAGGATCTTTGGTGATGGGATTTCGCTCAGCAGGGTCTCCCATGCGGGCGATGCGGGAGATGACAGGTGGTCGCTCCAGGGCAGGCGGTTGGAGTCTGCGCTGACCAGTTATCTACAGCCTGCCCTTCTCCCATCTGTGGGCCATCCTCTTTGTCATTCCTCTGTCTTCTTCTCGCTGGATGACAAAACAGAAACCATCTTGGCTTTAACATAGATGTATTGCTCTTCCTTTTGGACTTTCGTTTCTGCAGGTAGTTTTACAGAGGATCAAAAACTACTTCCTTCGCGATTCCTGATTCCGCCTTTTGTGTGTTTAGTGTAAAGGGTAGACCCTTTGGGACAGTTGCGATTGTTTAGGATCTTGAATACTCCCCAATAGCATAAATTTGACATTGAACCATACTTCCTTTTCTATGAGTTCCCCAGCATCAGCAAGCATGGCCTTCCGATTCTCTTTTCTCTGAGACCAGCTTTTATATTTTCTCTAAGTCTATAGGGGCAGTTTTATTTATTTATTTAAAAAAAATACTATTTTTATTTAATTGGTGGTAAATACCATCAGTGTACAATCACATATATATTGTTACTATCATTGTTACCAATAATTTTTTGGCTTGTAAAAAAAATAGAAAGAAGGAGAACTGTGAATGAAAAGAGTTGTGAAAGTGAAAACAGTCGTGCAAAAGGGGAGAAGAAAAAACAACAAAGGAAAAACCCCCTTGGTCAAAGAATTAGAGAAAGCGGGTGTTAAGAGATGGACTGAAGAAAAGAAGAAAGGAAAAAAGAAAGAGACGAGGAAAGGGAAAAAAAGCCGAGGGTTTACATATATATATTACGCAAAAGGAGATCCACCAATCTCGATAGTTTTTCATACCCCCCTACAAGGCCCGAATGGTACTCCTGCACCCCTATCTTTGTTAGCAATTCTATAAATGCAGACTCCCGTTGATAGAAGCGTTCTGATTTTCCTGCCAGGTGGAGTCTCATATCTTCCAGGTGTAATGATTCAAACTTAGTTTGAAAATCCATATATTTAAATGTTGATTAGGAGCATTTTTCCAGAATTTTAAGATGAGCTTTTTTCCTATTATTAAGCCCATAATTCAAATAGATTCTTTTGATATACATTTAATTCGAATTACGTCTGTCATTCTGAAAATAATCCATTCTGGCTTTGTTGTCATTTTTATTTTAAACAGTTATGTGAAAAATTTCAAAGATTTCAATCCAAAACCTTTTGAATTTTTGTACCCAAAACGATGAATGAGTGCACTACAGTAGCTTCTTGACACTGGCATTTATCACAAATTGGTGAAAATGTTTAGGGAAAACCCCATAAGGAAAAATTTATTTAATTTGTTTTGAGTAGTATACAATCTGTGTAAAATTTTAAAATTGTATATTAAAGTGTGTCTCACGTTAACTTGAGCATTTTTTGCACTTTAATAAGTACTCTTTCACCTTTCATTGGAAATGTTTATGCTTAGTAGTTTTCCCACTCACCTCTGATACCTTCCGTTGTTGGTATTACTGCCATTTAGTATATAATTTATATATATATGAAATTTAAATCTGCTGATTCCGCTTGGATTCATTACTTCATCTTGTAGAGCAATGGCATTTTGTGAAATTCTTGTGCATGTTTTTCAGATAATCACATATGTGGAAATTTTTAAAATACTGATTGTTACAGATTGTATTTTGTTGTAATTGTTTAAATTATAATAGTTTTCCTGTATTTCATCCATGAGTTTTAATTCCTGCCTTTCCCATTGTATAAATGCTTTGTCTATAACTGAGGGTTTCAACAGAGGGTTTTTAGCAATAAGAGATAGGGAGAGATAAGTTTCTTAATTTTAAATTGTATTTTTAATTTGTTTTCCAAATTCTGATTGTACTTTGTATAATGCTTTTTTTGTTGTAGTTTGTATTAATATTCACCGTCATTGGTGAAAGAAGGGATCGCACCAATATTAAAGGGGGAGCAGTCTTCTTTCTCATAATGACTCCATTACGTTTGATGAAGAGAATTATCCAACAATTGAATCATATTTCTAATATTGACCGGCTATAATAATACATAAAATAGGGAGATGCTAATCCCCCTACTACTTTGGGTTTTATTCAGGTGTGGTCTTTGTATTCTAGGGACTTAATTTCCAAAATAAAATTTGTAATTTCTGAGTCCAATTTAAAAAAAAAAACCATTTTGGCTGATATAATGGGATTGATTGGAACAAGTATAGAATTTGTGGTAGAAAATCATTTTTTTTGGCATATTAAGGGACATCGGAAGCGTTTTCACGATTTTAATTAAATTATTTAGTGTCTTAAGTACCAGGGTTATAGGTTGCTTTTATACATGTCTTGATATCTTCTAGTAATTTCAATACCCAAATATTTAAGTTTTTCATCAGCTTATTTTAAAAAGGAATTGTACGAGATGTGTAGAATTCTTTGGGTTTTATTGACTATTGATTTCAAACTTTTATTCCGTTTATTCTATAACCTGAAATGATCGAAATTCCTCAATTAAATTAAATATTGTTGGGTATAGTGATATGAGGCTTTGTGATGTACAAAAGTTAGTATCATCAGTGTATAAAGATATTTAATTGTTTGTTGAATATTTTTGTCATATCAATGGATATTTCGGATGGAGTTATAGGGCAGTTTTAGTCCGTGGGTGACGTTTTCATATTGTATGACAACATTCATTTCTTGCATGTGGTTCTAAGAGGGTTGTCATTACTTCTAAAGAAATATTTCGCAAACTCCCGCTCAGTGCTTTCGCCTCTTCTGGTGGATAGCTGTCCAAGCATAGGCCTTCTTCATGCTGGCTGTCTTTGCATATGGAGTTTTTTAAAGGGACTTTTATGTAGCGTGTCGGCAGCGAGCGGCGACTGCGGAGGGTTAACAGCCCCCGACACGGTGTGGTGAACAAAAGGGAAGATATTTGAATTTATTACCTTCCATCACCCAGTGGAGGAATGTGGAGTCCGCTGTATTGTGGTGGATAGATGTTTCTGTTTAGATTTGTATTTTATGTGGCTATGTGTCTTGTTGCTTTTTACTCAGTATGGCTGTACCGTTACTCAAATATCACTGTACCTTAATTGGTGCAAGTGACATTAAATTCCTACTTGGGTCTTGATCATGGCTTGCGTCTTATATAGAAAAAGGAATAATGCTGAACTGATCTGTTGCACAATTATGACGGCTTAATTTCAAAGACAGGGCTGGTCATTCCCCTGAGGGATTCAGGGGATTGGAAGAGGTTTCTTCTGGTGTTTTTTCCCTCGGTTGTTGTCGGGGAGGAGCGGAGCACTCGGCCGTTTGGGGCTAGGATGCGCGGGAGGAAGGCTGAGCTTGGATTTTGAGGCTTGGAAGGCTACGCTCGTCTCCCCTGCCCCGACCCGCATCCGGTCCACCACGGAGGGAGAAGCGAGCAAACTCCACATGGACAGCGTCGGTGGGTCGCCCTGCCCGCTGACAGGCCACCTTCAGCCCCTCTCGTCTGTGATACCCCGGGCTTTCTGCAACACAATCTTGCACTGTTCTGCATGGATATTGCGTTTGTCATCACTCGTATGTACAATGTTTGCTCTGGCTGGGGCTGCGTTAGTGAACAGGCGATTTCCTCGCCTCCCGATCGATGGCAGAACAACAAAACTAATGAAGCGGTCTGGAACACACTCCTGGTTTGTGCAGGCTGTAGCATCAAAACTACTACTGTTGAGCTCTGTTCAGTCCCACAGCACAGAAACACTACAGCCATGCCCTAGCGAAGCTAGTCCCACATGGCCCACGTATGGGCCCTCACCTCTCTGCCTTTGGGATGAGGGGAATTTCTTGAAGCCAGAGGATGGTGAATCTGTGGAATTACATTGCCACAGAGCCGCGGTGGAGGCCAAGTCACGGATGGTGGGTATTGCCCTTTGATTTTAGAGATACTGCGCGGAAACAGGCCTTTGGCCCACCAAGCCATCGCCGGCCACCCATACATAGCACCATTCCTACACACATTAGGGAAATTTTTATAAAAGCCAAATAACCCCTACAAACCAGCAGGCCTTGGAATGTTGAAGGAAACCGGATCACCGGAGAAAAACCCACGCAGGTCCATGGGCCCGAGAAAGTGCAAACTCATACAGACAGCATCCGTATTCAGGATGGAACCCCGGGGTCTCTGGCGCTGTGAGGCAGAAAAACTCTACCGCTGCACCACTGTGTATTTTTCTATCTATCCATTTCATTTATTACTCACCCAGCACAAGTTGGGCACATATTGGTTTCCACATTAATAATGTCAATCTGAGGTGGCACTTTTTCCACAGAGAAATCATGACCAGTAGCCACGTGTCTCCCAGTGGTTGGTTGAAGGACAGTGTCCAGCGGTCGGAGTTGCCAGTGTTCAGTGGCTGGAGAAGAAGAGTGTCCAGCTCCAGCACTTGTAACCGTCCTCCCGCAGTGTCCAGTGTCTGGGAGTCCAGCCCACCTCCACCCCTCTGGCCATGCAGCCCAGTGTCCTGTCCCAAGCCCCAGTGGTTCCCGAGTGAGCCAGTGTCCTTCAGCACCAGTGTCCACTCTGACTGACTGCTGTCCTGAGTGTCCAGTGCCCAGTATCCAGAGCATCGAGCCCAGAGTTGGGGGGGAGGGGAGGGAGTAGAGAGCTGCGCACGCCCGGTGTGTGGAAGGGACAGAGAGGTCGGCATACGCGAATAGGGATGGGGAGTTGGAATTGCTTGAGCCACGGGACGGTTGGGTTGGTTATTACGGGACCCGAGACGGAGGTTGCTTCCAGCGAAATGATTGGGCAAGCCTTTCCGCTTGGTCTCACCGATGTAGCAATCAGTGGACATCTAGAGCAGCAATGCAAATAGATGAGGTTGGGAGAGGTGCAGTGAAACCTCTGTCGCACCTGGGACCGGACTGATTGGATCTTGTATGAGTGGAGGGGGTGAGGTTTTTTAAAGCGACAGTGTAGATCTCTTGTACGGTTTTCAAGGGAAAGTGGCCCGGGGAAGAGTGGAGGCGGTGAGGGAAGGGAGTTGCAGAGGGAGCGGTGGTCTGTACGGAAGGCAGACAGGGGGGAGAAGATGGGAAGATGTGGGCAAGTGGTGTGTGGTCACGTTGGATTGGTGGCGTAATCTGGCGAGGGTACCAATGTGTTGTAGGTGCCGGCTGGTGAGTTGGGGTGAAAGTTGAGGACCCCAGGGGGACTCTGCCCTGTGCGAGTGGGGGGATGGGGTGAGAGAAGGCTGTCTTACAATGGTACGGAGGAGACCCTGGTAGTGAGCCTCAATCTTGTGGGGGAGGGGGATCTCGTTCTCTGAAGATGATGGACATTTGTGTATGCCCGATGTGGAACACCTCATCCTGGGAGTGATGAGGCATAGACGGAGGGGAATTGGGAACTAGGGGATGGAGTCCTTACAGGAAGCAGGGTGGAGGAAGATAAGAGTAGTCCAGTAGCCGTGGGAGTCAGTTGGTTTTATAGTGGATGTCGTGTCAGGAGTGTATACCTGCTCAAATGGAAATGGTTGAGGTCAAGGAATGGTTAGGAATTGTCGGAAATGTTCCGGGGCGAATTTGAAATGCCGGATGGAAGTTGGGTGGTGATAATGGATTATGAAGTCAGTCAGTTGATGTGAGGGTGCAAGGAGGATGACACCAATGCAGTCATCAATGTAGCAGAGGTAAAGGTCAGGGTGGGCCTGGTGGCTCGACAACAAGGATCGTTCGTGTTACCCTACGAAAGGAGAGCAAGGCGTAGCTGGGGTCCATGCGTGAGCCCATAGCTCTTTTTGTATTTGAGGAAATGGGAGGAGGCAAATGAAAAGTTACGATTGGACGTCCATGGGTGAAAGATGAGAGGGATGGGGGCCTGGAGAATGGACATGAGCGGAGGACGCAGAGAGTGTCTGAGGTTGTCTTGAACATAGGTGGGGAGGGAGTTAACCAAGGGGGATAGGATGGAGTCAAGGTTATGTGGAAATGAGTTCGGTGGGGCACGAACAGGCAGAGACAATGGGTCTACAGGGCAGTCAGGTTTGTGGGGCCATTGACTCTGGGGCTGGAAACGATGATGGTGGAGGCTCCGGAGGGAGGCAATGAGCCGGAGTTGATGATAGTCAGTGCAGTGATGGTGGGCTAGAGATAGTAGCCTGGTGGCTCGCAGTGGGTTCATGGTCCAGGGATAAGCAGGAAGGGGTGTCCGAGACTTGGCGCGTGGCCTCAGCATTTGTAGAGATTTGACGTGAGGACAACCACGGCACTCCCTTGTCAGTTGGTTTAGTAACCTAGTCTGGGTTGGTTGCTGGAATGAGTCGAAGGCTGTACGTTCGGGGGGGGGAGAGATTGGAGTGTGATCAGGGGGGTGTGGAGAAGTTGAGGCGGTTGATGTTGCGACGGCAGTGTTTGGTTAAAGAGTTCTAAAGCCAGAGGGCTCGAGGTGGGGCGTATGTTGGAGATGGGAAAAGGGAGATCATCAGTATGGAGTGGCGAGGACTCCTTCCGTGGAAGAAGCGTCGCGAGGCGGAGGCGGCGGGCGGTTAGAGAGCTCATTCGTGGTGGCGCGGAACTCATTGAGGTGGGGACGGAGGGGGACAATGGTAAGGACCAGTCTGAAGAAGGGTTTCAGCCGAAACTGTTTGCCTATCTCCTACGCTCCATAGATGCTGCTGCATCCGGCTGCCTTTATCCAGATTTGTGTCCCCAGCATAAACCAGATGACTGATGTCCCAAACCCAGCCAGGTGCCTGTCTTGCCGTTCATTGCCTGCACTGCCTGCCTGCCGCACCAAAGTGGGACAACCTGACATTCATCCCCCCACATGATTACAGCGGGTCGGTGGTCCGGGGATCCGGGTACGAGGGAACCTCTAGCACCTTTTTATCATAGAAGATCACGTCGCGGCCCTCGAGACCCCGACCGATTCACTGCTGTCCGGCATTAAAACCAATGAGAGCTTTGTTTGTAGCGAGGGGGGGTTGGATTATGTGGGGGCGGGGTTGAGGTCGAGGGGGGGGTTGGGGGGTGGGGTGAGGGGGGTGTTGGATGGGAGGGGTTTGGGTGAGGGGGGGGTTGGGGTTGGGGTGAGGAGGGGTTGGGTTTGAGGAGGGGTTGGGCGTCGAAGGGGAGGGGTCTGGGGTGAGGGGAGGTTTGAGGGGAGGGGGAGGTTGGGTGTGGGGGGGGTTGGGGTGAGGAGCGTTTTGGTGAGGGGGGGTTGGGGTGAGGGGAGGGGTTGGGGTGAGGTGGGGGGCGGGGGTGGGGGGGGGAAGGGCGTGGGGTTGGGGTGAGGGAGGTTCTGGTGAGGGGGGTTGGGGTGAGGGGAGGCCGTGAGGGGTGAGTATGTGGTGAGGGGGGGCTTGGAGCTGGAGGGGGGGTTGGGCGTTGTGGGGGCGGAGGTTGGGGTGAGGGGGGGTTGGGGTCGAGGTTGGGTGTGAGGGAGGGTTGGGGTGAGGTTGGCCTTGAGGGGGAGTGGTTGGGGGTTGGGGTGACGAGGGGGTTGGGTGTGTGAGAGGGGGCTTGTAGGGTGAGGGGTTGGGTGGGTGAGGGGGTGAGGGGGGGTTGGGGGTTGGCGGTGGGGTGGGGGGTGAGGTAGGGTAAGGGGAGGGGTTGGGGTGAGGGGAGGGGGTTGGGGTGAGGGAGGGAGGTTGGGGTGGAGGGGGCGGGCGTTGGGGTGAGGAGGGGGTTGGGGTGAGGAGGAGGGGGTTGGGGTGAGGGGAGGCGTTGGGATGAGGAGGGGGTTGGGGTGAGGGGGAGGGGTTGGGTGTGGAGGGGGTTGGGGTGAGGGTGCGGGGTTGGGATGAGGAGGGGGTTATTGGGGTTAGGAGGAGGGGGTTGGTGGTGAGGGGGAGGGGTTGGGGTTGAGGGGGGGTTGGGAGTGTAGGGGGGGTTGGGGTGAGGGGGGGGTGAGGGGGGGTTTGGGTGAGGGGTTTCGGTGTGGGGGGGTGGGGGGTGGGGGGGGCCATCGGCGGTTGGCCGTTGGCTGTTGGCGGTTGGCGTAGGGAGCCAAGGTCGGATGTTAGACACAAAGTGCTGGAGTAATCAGTGGGTCAGGACCCTAGCATCTGTGGAGAAAATAGACACAAAGTGCTGGAGTAAGTCAAAGGTTTGGCCAGCATGCTGTGGAGTAGATACACACAAAGTGCTGGAGCTAACTCAGGGGTTCAGGGCAGCATCTGTGGTAACGTAGAACACAAAGATGTTGGAGTAACTCAGTGGGTTCTGGAAGCATTATGGTGAAGACACAAAGTGCTGGGAGCACATTCAGAGTGTCAGGGCAGCATCTGTGGAGTAGATACACACAAAGTGTGGAGTAAGACTCAGCGGCGTCAGGCAGCATCTGTGGAGAAGATAGACACAAAGAAGCTGAGTATCTCAGAGGGTCAGGCAGCATCTGTGTAGAGAATGAATGGTGAAGTTTTGCGTCGAGACCCTCCTTTGGTTTAGTTTAGAGCTGCAGCGCAGAAACAGGTCTTTCGGCCTGCAGAAGTCCGCCGCCTCCAAACCAGCGATATCACCTCGTACACTAGCATTATCCTATCTCGCATTAGGGGACAATTTAACAACTTTGCGGATGGCCGATTTAATCTTCATGAAACGTCTTTGAAATGTTAGAGGCAACCGGGGCACCCACGCAGGGTCAAGGGGAGAACGTACAAACTCCACCACGACAGCACCATTAGTCAAGGATCGAGCCTGGTCTCTGGCTGTGAGGCAGCGCAGTCCCAGGGACCACAGTTTATGAATAAGGGGTAGACCATTAGAACGGAAAAGAAAACACTATTTCTCACCAGAAAGTTGTGAGTCTGTGGAATTCTCTCTGCCGGATTAGGGCGGTGGAAGCTGGTTCTCTGGATGCTTTCATGAGAGAAGCTGGATAGGGCTCTTAAAGATGCGGAGGTCCAGGGATATGGGGAAATGGCAGGGTCGAGGGCTACTGATTGGGATGATCAGACCATGACTCACATGAATGGCGAGTGCTGGCCGAAGGCCTGAATGGCTCTCCTCCTAGCACCTGTTGTCATTTGTACTGCTGTGCCACTGTGCTGCACAGAATTATATAAACCGTTTCTCCATCTTAAAACGCACCCAATATTGTGCAAGTAATATGTCCTGTTTGCGCTTGTTGGACCCTCTGTTGTGGCCCTGCTGCGGGTTTAGGAGCGCCAGGGTGACGGTGAGCCCACCCCCCCCCCCCCATCTGCTCGGTGTGCGGGGCTGAGCTTCGATGGAGGACCCCACCTGACGGGGACAACAACAAGGAGAAGCGTTTCGAGCGCAAGTATGTGGCAAGGCCTGGCAGAGCCGAGCCATCTGGAGACCCACCAGAGGGTGCACACAGTTGTGAGAACGCCCTTTTGACTGCTCGGAGTGCGGCAAGAGCTTCACCCGATACAACGGCCTTGCTGCAGCACAAACCGCGTGCACTTCCAGGAAGAAGCCCTTCACCTCGCTCCGACTGCGGCAAGGGAGCTTCAAGACGGCGAATGACCTGAGATGCACTGATGCCTGCCACATCGGGAAGCGGCCCTACACCGGCGCCCAGTGCGGCAAGGGCTTCACCCAGCCCCACAGGCCTGCTGTTGCACCAGCGGCACCCACGGCAGCGGAGCGCCCCCTACACTGTGCACCAGTGCGGCAAGGGTTTCACCAGCTCACAAGGCTGCTGTCCCACCAGCGCACCACACCAGGAGCGCCCCCCCTATACCTGCAGCGATCTGCGGCAAACATAGAGAGATAGGGCTTCGCATACTCCACCAGCCTGCTGGTGCACCAGCGCACCCACATCGGCGAGCGACCCTACACCTGTGCCCAGTGTGGCAAGGGCTTCATCTACTCCAGCAACCTGCCTGTTCCCACCAGCGCACCCACACTGGGCGAGCGCCCCTTTCGCCTTGCACCCAGTGCGTCAAGGCTTCACCCGCTCCTCCAGGCTGCTGTCCCACCAGCCGGTTGCACGCCGGCGTCCGCCCGTCCCCAGCCCGTTGTGTGGAGAGCAGTTTGCCATGTCCTCCCACTCCCTGTCTCAACAGCCAGTGCACACCAGTGGCACCCTACGCCGGCCCGTACTGCGGTGATGAGTTTGACAGCATCGTGGGGGTTGCGGCAGCATCGGAGGACCCATGCTGGCGAGCAGCTGCTCCCACTGTGACAAGAGAGCATGAAGTACAGCTGATACACAACCGGGGAGATGGCCCTTTGTGTGCGCTGGAGTGTGGCAAGGGTTTCACCCGCCTTGACCACCTGCTGGAGCACCGATGGAGTCCAAACCGGCCAGCGCCCCTTCACCTGCCCGCTCTCAGCAACAAGGCCTTTGCCCGCTCCTCCAGCCTGCTGGCACACCGCCACGTGGATAGGGTTCTGTTTAGATAGACACAAAATGTTGGAAAGAATGGGTAACGTTTCAGGGTCGAGACCCATCTTCAGTGTGAACACAAAACGTCACCCATTCCTTCTCTCCAGAGATGCTGCCTGACCCGCTGAGTTACTCCAGCACTCTGTGTAAGTCACCTATCCATGTTCTCCCACAGATGCTGCCTGACCCGCTGAGTTAACTCCAGCACTTTGTGTTAGTCATTGAGTGATACAGTGTGGAAACAGGCCCTTCGTCCCAACTTGCCCACACCAACCAACATGTCCTAGCTACACTAGTCCCACCTGCCTGTGTTTGGTCCTTAACCCTCCAAACTTGTCCTATCCATGTAACTGTTTCTTAAACGTTGGGATAGTCACAGCTTCAACTATCTCCTGTGACAGTTTGTTCCCCCCCCCCCAACATCCCACCACCCTCTGTGTGAAAAGGTTACCTCTCAGTTTCCTATTAAATCTTTTCCCCTTCACCCCCGTTGAAACCCATGTCCTCTGGTCCTCGATTCCCCTGGGTATGGGGAGAAGGCAGGAACGGGGTACTGATTGTGGATGATCAGCCATGATCACATTGAATGGTGGTGCTGGTTCGAAGTGGCCGAATGGCTCCTACTACTGCACCTATTGTCTCTTGTCTAATGTCTATTTGTATCAGGGACTAGGCATGCATTTCAGCCCACACGTAGCGCGCTCGGTCCTCCAAGGCCATGTCAAGAATGCGGTATCCATTCTTGGGATGTATAACAAAGGTCCGAGCTGACCAGCCCATCAACAGCCCCCCTTCCCTTCCCTCGAGGGCCATCTCTTTGTCATTCCTCTGTCTTCTTCTCGCTGGATGACAAGCAGAACCATCTTGGCTTATCAGTAAATGTATCTTCTTACTTTTGGTCTTTCCTTTCTGCTGGTATTTCTATCGGAATCAAATATACTTCCCTTAGGTCCTGATCTTCCTTTTGTTTTTTAGTAAAGGTGGAACCTTTGACAGTTTCTTCTGTGTTTCTTTTTCCCCTCGGTCGTTGTCCGGGGAGGAATGCGGCGGCAATCGGCCCGTTGGGGCCTAGTAGGGCGCGGGAGGAAAGGTCAGCTTGGATTGAGGCATGGAAGGCTGAGCTCGTCTCACCTGCCCCGACCCTCATCGGTCCACTCCAACACGGAGGGGGGAAGCGAAGCAAACTCCACAGAACATCGTCAGTGTTCGCCCTGCCCAGAGAACAGGCCCTTCGGCCCCTCTCGTCCGGCTTTCTGCAACACAAAAGATGTGGACTGCAGGAGTGGGACGCCCTTGTGGTGTGGCTGTTCTGCCTCCAGTCCGTCCTTTCACCCATTTTTTTTTATTTATTTTTATTTATTTTCCCATTTGAAAACTGCGTAAATTTTATGATCTTTTTTTAACTTCTCACATTTTATCCAGTCATGACACAGGACTGAACATTTTCCTGTTAAACATCTCCAAATGTTACCTCTTCCATTCCTTCCCCTTTGCTCATAGACTGGCAGAATATCCATTTTTGGACCAAGGTTGTGCCGTATGTCTGAAGCAAACTGGTCTAAGTGAACTACTAATTGGGCACTACTGAGTAGATAATTGTTGAGTAACTGCGACTTGAAATCACTGGTGTGAACAAATTATACCATTTTGCAGGTGATTGAGAGGAAGCTGATTGTGTGGTAAACAACCAGATTAATTAGATTTTTGGTCCAATGCATTTTGTGATAATCCTGGACAATCTCCACATTATCAATCAGACGGCCCATTGTTGAGTAAGAAGGAACTGCAGATGCTGGACGCCCGCAGCCACAGCTCCTTGGATGTTGGAGTCAGCGGTCACAGCACTCTGGGGCTTCCCCCTTCCCCCTCCCCCTTCTCTCCCCCTTCCCCTCTCCCCACCCTCACCATAAAATAAAGAAGACATTTTGTTGTTTTAACAGGACTAAAATTAAAAATAAATTGTTTCCACACACGCAGACTGGATGATCGAACACCCTGTCACAGCCATCCTGAACCAACCTGATCTCCCAGTTGCTGGACACAGACCTACACAGACCTAGGTCTACTCCATTGTCAGAGTGAGGCTAAAAGCAAATTGGAGGAAGAGCATTTTATATTTTGCTTGGCAGCTTACAGCCCAGTGATATGAATTTGATTTCTCTCACTTCAGGTAGCCCCTGACCGACATTCCCATCTTGTCTATCCCTCCCCTACCCAAGTCACACTAGCTTCTCATTTTCACTGCTATCAAAACATCTTACAATGGCTTTGTTTCATTTATCATCTTCACCATGGACGTCCAGTCACTCTACACCTCCATCCCCCACCAGGATGGTCTCAAATCCCTCCGGTTCTTCCTCGACCAGAGGAGCAACCCATACCCGTCCACTGACACCCTCCTCCGCCTAGCGGAGTTGGTCCTTACCCTGAATAACTTCTCTTTTGACTCCTCCCATTTCCTCCAAATACAAAGCGTAGCTATGGGCACACGCATGGGCCCCAGCTACGCTTGCCTCTTTGTCGGGTACGGCGAACAATCCTTGTTCATGGAGTACCAGGGCCCCATCCCCGACCTCTACCTCCGTTACATCGACGACTGCTTTGGTGTCACCTCCTGCACCCACACACAACTGACTGACTTCAGCCGTTTCACCACCAACTTCCATCCGGCTCTCAAATACACCTGGACCATTTCTGACACTTCCCTACCATTCCTTGACCTCACCATCTCTATTGCAGGTGATACACTCCTGACCGACATCCACTATAAACCCACTGATTCCCACGGCTACCTGGACTACTCTTCCTCCCACCCCTGCTTATCCCTTGTAAGGACTACTTATCTCCATCCTACTTCCCCCAATTCACCTCAGTTTACGCCACATTGCTCCCAGGATGAGGTGTTCCACACAGGTCATCACAATGGCCCTCATTCTTCAGAGAACGGGGTATTCCCCTCCCCCACTATTGATGAGGCTCGCACCTCGGTTCTCCAGTACCTCTGCAACACTGCCCTCTTCCCCATTTCCCCCTCTCGCAACAAGGGCAGAGTCCACCCTGATCCTCACTTTCACCCCACCAGGCCGGCACATACATCCACATAGTCTCGCAGCAGTTTCGCCATCTCCAACATGACCCCACCACCTCGCCAACATTCTTCCCCAATCTTCGCCACTGTCTGCCTTCCCACAACTCCCTTGTCCAATTCTTCCTCCTTCCCTCCCGCTCCCACCCCTTCCCGGGTACGTTCCCTTGCAACCGCAAGAGATGCTACACTTGTCCCTTCACCTCCCCCCTCCACTCCTTTCAAGGACCCAAGCAGTCCTTCCAGGTCCGACAGAGGTTCACCTGCACCTCCTCCAACCTCATCTACTGCATCCGCTGCTCCAGATGCCAGATGATCTATATCGGTGAAACCAAGCGGAGGCTTGGCGATCGTTTCGCCAAACACCTCCGCTCAGTCCGCAATAACTTTTTTTTTTTTTTTTTTTTTTTTTCAAAATATACTTTATTCGAATGATAAATATATACAATACATTAACCTTGCGGAAAATCCATCCGACATTTTCGGAGGGCTTGTGATACAATATAGATCATAACCAAGTTTTAGGACATTTTCTTTTTCCCATGTATTCCACACAATAGTACCCCCACTCACTGCCACAATGGCGTGGCGATACCTTCCCTTATATTGAGGGGCGTCTCCAAATACCGTTACCACCTGTCCAGCAGCGGAAGGGCCTTTGTTCGTGGCACCTCCCCACGTGCAGCCTTGGGTTGGCTGCGCACCGAGCTTCAGTGCGTCCCTCAGCACGTTCCTCCTGCAGGTCTGCAGTGAGCAGTCGGCACACTTCCCTGACGGCATTCGCTCTGCTGGGTGTGTGAACAATGCTCGAGGCAGACCATAGGGCGTCTTTTACCGATGTGAGATGACCCTCGCAGTCAGGCATCTTTCGTTGTCAGTCTGTGAATGTGTCCCTGGGAACAGTCCGTAAAATACAGAGTCCTCTGTGGATCGGAGCGTGTTCGGGATATAGATGATTTGGAGGATTCAGTGGCTGAAGAGCTTGAGCTTGCTGGTCTTCAATCTTTCTCTAGTTCCTCCCCTCACATCCACCCGGCTCGACTGCAGAGGAGCAGGTTGCGCATAATCTGTCTGGAGTTATGGCTCCACTAATTCCCACTCTGAACTCTGTCTTGCTCTCTGATCCCCTTTAGATTATGAAGAACCTCTTATCTGTTCTTCCTTGAGTGCTTCACCAGAGTGTGGGGGAGTCCAGAAGAGGGGCTTCACCGTTCTCCAACATGCGTTAGTCCAATCTTTAGCTCCACCTCGACCACTCTCTCCGGGTGTATTCGCTAGGTGTCAAAACAGTTTCGGTGTTTAACTTTCCACGTCCTCTGCCTGCCTTCCGGTCCTCCCTAGGTAGGTGACCAGGGAAAAGCCTGAAGTAGGCCAGTGGTCGGAGGAAAAGAACACTAGCGTGAGGTTTCAGTGGTTGTCTCACCGTGACGGCCCTTCGTTGTGAAGACGAAGAAAGTCTATCCGGGATCGGGCCTAAACCCGTCCGATTCTCGACCCAAGTAAGGTGTTCTGCGGCTTGGACCCGCCTGCAGGGTCGCTGAAGGCCGTCCACGCAGCTTTTGCATCTCTTTGACCATCTCCATCTAGGAACTGGGGACGTGCTGTCCAGTCTGCTAGTCGCACTGCCGGATCGGTCTCCAGCCGCATCAATTGATGCAAGTTGAAATTGGCACCGGCCAGAACGAGCTGACGGGACGTTAGGCCAGCAGCACTGGGGAGCTGCTGGGAGAACCGGCCAGCCCGCTCGCTCTGCGTGGGTGAGGCATACACTTTTATCAGCCGGAGCGGAGAGCCACGGTACATAACATCCACCACGAGGAGAGGAGACGCCCGCCAACCACTTCCTTGGACCTCAGTGTGATGGTGAAGTTCCCTCCGCAGCCAAAAATCCCCAGGCGCAAGCACGACGTCATTTCCCCCGATCCAACAGACAGTCCGTGCGGCCCACCATCGCGAAACCACCTCCGATAGTAGCGGGAGGTGTGGCAGGCCGCACTCCTGAAAAGAATAAGTCACATCTGCCTTGACCTTGGCCAGGGCTACTTGTAAGGCATTAACAATAGGCGCAGTGTTAATAGAATTTAGGTGGCAGGATATGGCCATTCAGCCCTTCGTAGCCTGCCACCGCTCCATTCATTATGATCATGGTGATCAGCCAAACTCAGCATCCCGTACCTGCCTTCTCTCTCATACCCTCTGATCCCCTTAGCCACAAGGGCCACATCCACTCACTCTTAAATATTAGCCAATGAAAAACTTGGCCTCCAACTACCTCTGTGGCAGAGAGTTCCAGAGACTCACCACCTCTCTGTGTGAAAAAAGTCCTTTCTCAGCTCGGTCTTAAAGGATTTCCCCCTTTCCTTAAGCTGTGACCCTTGTCATGGACTTCCCCAACAATCTGGACAATCTTCCTGCATCTAGTCCTGTCCAACCCTTATGAATTTTGTAAGTTTCTATAAGATCCCCTCTTAATCTCTAAATTCCAGAGAGTTATAAACCGAGTATATCCAGTTTTCTTCAATAAGACAGTCCTGACATCCCAGAATCAGTTATGTGTGAAACCTTCTCTGCAACTCTCCTCTATGGCAATAATGTCCTTCCTACAGATTTGCGAGACCACACAAAACTGCACGCAATACTCCAGTTGTGGTCTACCAAGACCCTGTAAACTGAAGTTGAACCTCCCTGCTCCTGTTTACTCAAATCCTTTTGCCATGAAACGCTAAAATACCATTCGCTTTTTTTTCACTGCCTGCTGCACCTGCTTGCCTACTTTCAATGGACTGGTGTACCATGACACCCAGGTCTCGCTGCATCTCCCTTTTCCTAATCGGCCAACATTTAGAAATAATAGTCTGTTTCCTGTTTTTTTGCCACCCAAAGTGTGATAACGTCACATTTATCCACATTTATACGCATCTGCCAAACATTGACCCAACCCTACCACCCAGCCTATCCAAGTCACCTTTGCAGTCTCTAGCATCCTCCTCACATCGTAACACTGCCCCCCAGCATAGTTGGTCATGCCGCGGAAAACTGGAGATATTGCCTTCAATTCCTCTCATCCAGATACATTTATTTATATTGTAAATAGCTGGGGTTCCCAGCACTGAGCCCTGCGGGTACCCCACTAGTTACTGCCTTGCCATTGTGAAAGGACCGTTTTTACTCCTACTCTGTGCTTCTGTTTGCCACGCCAGTTCTCTATCCACATCCAATTACTGAAACCCCTATACCGTTTATGCTTTAAGTTAGTATATATCTCTTATGTGGGACCTTGTTGGACGAAAAGCCTCTGGAAGTCCAATATACCAACATCCACTGGTCTCCCTTATCCACCAACTAGTTACATCTCCGAAAAATCCACAAGATTCGTCGACATGATTATCCTTCTTGTAAATCCATCGCTGACTTTTGTTCCATGATTTCACCATCTTTCCAAATGTCTGCTATCCCATCTTTAATAAGCTGACTCTAGCAGTTTCCCCACTACCGAAGTTAGACTACCTGGTCGGAAATTTCCCCCCGTTTTTCTCTCTCCCTCCCTCTTAAAAAGAGGGGTTAACATTTGCTACCACCACTACCCTTCGCCAATTCCTCAGAACACTCCAGAATCTAAAGAGTTTTGGGAAAGATTATCACAATGCATCCACTATTTCCTGAGGCTACATCCTTGAATAACTCTGGGATGCAGCCTATCTGGGGCCCTGGGGATTTAATCGGCCTTTTAATCTATTCAATGTACCCAACACCACTTCCCGACTGGACCTGGATTTCACATCAATTCCTCCTTGACCCAAAGTCCCCTCTATTTCAGGCAGATTATTTATTCTTCCTTAGTTAAGACGAACCAAAGTAGTATTCTCAATTTGGTCCGCCATATCCTTGTTCGGCCATGATCAACTCACCTTTTTTCTGACTGCAAGGGACCTGACATTTGGTTTTAACTAACCTCTTTTCTCGTCACATATCTAAAAAACATCTTTTGCAGTCAGTTTTTATGTTCCCTGCCATTTTCTTTCCATAATCTTTTTTCCTTCGTAATTTAAGCCCTTTGACCACCTCTGGCTGGTCTCTGAATTTCTCCCAGTTTTCTCCCAGTCCTCTGGTATGCTTGCTTTTTCTGTCTACTGTGTACGAATCATCCTTTGCTTGATACTATCCCTGATTTCCTTGTTATCCACGGTGCACTACCTTCCTGATTTATTCATTTGACCAAACTGGGATGAATAATTTTTGTAGTTCAGCCATGCAGGTCTTTAATGTCTTCCATTGTAGATCCACCGTCAGACGCCTTTTAAGAATTAATTGCCAGTCAATCTTGGCCATTTCACTCTCATCCCCCCTCAAAGTTACCTTTTCATGAAGTTCAAACCATGTTTTCCTGAATTAACATTGCCTCTCTCCATCCTAATGTAGAACTCAACCAAATTTATGGTCACTCTTGCCCAATGGGCACGTACAAACAAGACGGCTAATTAACCCCTTCCTCATTACTCAAAACCCAGTCTAAAATAGCCCCTGCTCTCTCGTTTGTTCCTCTACTTTTTGAAATTAGAGTAACTATCCCCATACATTCAAAAAACCACTTCCTTCAGCACCCCTGACCATTGTGATTAACCCGAATCTATATGTAGATTGAAGTCACTCATTATAACTGTTTTGCCTTTGTCCGCATCGCATTTCTAATTTCCCTGTTTGTTACCATCCCCAACTTCCTGCTACTGTTAGTGGCCTGTACACAACTCCCACACATCTTTTTCTGCCCCTTATGTTTTGTAGCTCTACCCCTACCATACCGATTCCACATCCTCCAAGCTGAATGTCCTTCCTTTCCATTGCTTAATTCCCTCTCTAACCATCAATTCTACCCACCTCCTTTTCTTCCGTCTATCCCTCCTGAATATTGAATAGTCCCTGGATGTTCCCAGCTCCATCCTACGTCACCCAGGAGCCAGTCTCCCGTGATCCCGAACTATATCATAATTCATTAATATTATCTGCACGTTCAACTCGTCCACCTTATTACGAATACTCCTTGCAAATTGAGACCAAAGCCTTCAGGCTTTGTCCTGTACAACGCAGATTACCCTTATACAATTTTGCTGAAAAGTGGCCCTTTATGATTTTTGCCCTGGTTTTGTCTGCCTGCCACTTTTACCTTTCACCTTGCTAACCTAATGCTTCTACCGTCATTTTAGACACCCATCCTGCCTCTCTGCTCTTTTACCCATCCCCCTGCCAACATTAGTATTAAATCCTCCCCGACCAGCACTAGCAAACACTCCCCAAGAACATTGGTTCCATTCCATTCCAGGTACAAACCGTCCTGTTTTGTACCGCTCCCACCCTCCCCCAAACTGTCCCAGTTGCCCAAAAAATTTTGAATCCCTCCCCCTTGCACCACTTTTACAAGCACGAATTCATTTGCAATTATCCTCCTATTTCTACTCTGACTGGCCCGTAGGTACTGGTATTAATCCGAGATTACTACCTTGAGGTCCTACTTTTAAGTTTATCTCCTACTCCCTTAAATTCACCTTGTAGAGACCCTCACCTTTTTTACCTATATCGTGGTGCAACATGCACCACACAACTTGGCTGTTTCACCCTCCCCCTCCATAATGTCTTCAGCCGTTCAGTGACATCCCTGACCTTTGCACCAGGAGGCAACATACCATCCTGGAGTCTCTTTGCGGCCGCATAAACACTATCTTTATCCCCTGACAATTGAATCCCCTATTACTATTCCCTTCCCTCTTTATTTCCCCCCACATGGCTGCAGAGCCACCCATTGGTGCCATGAACCTTGCCGGCTGCTTGCATTCCCCTGATGAGCGCATCTCTCCCTCAACAGTATCCAAAATGGGTATAACCAGTTTAGGAGGGAGATGACCGAGGGGACTCCTGCAACTACCTCCTCGACTACCTTCATACTGCTTTTGCTGCTATTTGGCCACCTTCCCTTCTTGTCCTCCTACCTTTGCCTGCGTGTGACCAACCTCCCTGACGTGCTATCCACGCTTTCTCCCAGCGTGGATGCTCTCATATGGAATCCTGCCGCAGTTCCAATTTTTTTTAATTTTTTTTTTTTGTTTTTTTTATCTTTTTCCCAAGTTTCCACAATCAGCTCCCCCACTCAATGCCACTATGGCGTGGGATACCTCCCATATATTGGAGGGCGTCTCCACAATACTGTACCCCCGCATGCCAGCAGGCGTAAGGGCGTTAGACTGGGTGGCCCACCCCCACCGAGGCCTTTGCGTTTTGGGCTGCACCGAGCTTCAGTGCGTCCCTCACACGAACTCCTGCCAGTCTGCAAGCGGCCAGTCGCAAACATGCCCTGACGGACACATCGCTGCTCTGCTGGTGGTGAACAATGCTCGGGCATACCAAGTGGGCGTCTTTTACCGATTGATGACCCTCCAGCAGCGACATCGATGTCAGTCTCCTGAATGTGTCCCTGGGAACAGTCCGTAAATCACAGAGTCCCTCTTGACGGAGCTTTTCGGGATAAAGCGTACCAGGGACCCTTGCATTTTTCTCCAGACTCTTTAGCAAACCCACACTCTGTGAAGATTGGTCAACCGTCTCCTCGCCATAGCAGCCGTCCCGAGGGCAGCGGTGCGCTGGCAGTGAGGTTCCGACGGTGCAGGAATGATCTGACTTGGAGAGCTCCCCTCACCGCCACCATCAAGCCAGGTCTTGTGCTTGTTGGTGAGTTCTGGCGATGAGGCATTTTGCCAGACGACTGGGCATCTCTCAGGAACCCCAACGCCACCGGTCCATAGAGTCCATTCCCTGCAGTGCCCTGCAAGGACATTCTGTGCTGACCACTGCCCGATGGAGCAATGTTTCAAAGTGTTGGTCCGGAGGAACCCCTTTCCACCGACGACAGATGGGCGGCAAATGTCCAGCTGAATGGCACATTGCGTGGCACCTGCGCCATGCCTTCTTCCTCCAACCACACGGGTACAGGTAGATACCTCAGCAGTAAGTGACACTTGGTGCCCACAGTGCCTTGGCTCTAACACTCCGTCCGCCTGATGCAGCCACACACGAAGGTGGCCATCTGAAATGAGGGCGACTTGGGCACGCTTTTAAACCCCGTTGTCTGCCGACTTTACATTGTGGCGCCTTCGCACCCGGTCCATCCTCGATCCCCCAATAACTGGAAGATGGGCCCGGGGTGGAACCCTTGCGTATGAGGGAGGGATCAGGCCACACTTGTCCAAGTACAGCACCCTGGAGAGCACCTCACTACCTTGATGACCAAATTCTTTGCCATTATGGAGAGGAGCGTTGCCTCCACATCTCCAGCTTCCCCCACCCCACCCTGCTAATCCGCTCCAAGCCAATTTTTTTTGTACAATGCCTCAGCCCCCCCGGAACTACCAGATCCCCATCACCACCCTTCAAGAAGTCAGGCTTGATGGTGAAGGGGACTAAGACTGTCGGGCCATTTGGCCAAAGCATGGCCTCGCTCTTCTGCTGGTTCCCCGGGCCCTCCCGTGGCCGACTCAACAAACAAAACTGGTCGCAAGATACTAATCAGGTCTGCGAACCGCGACCCTGGATCCGAGCAGAAGACAGGACATCGTCCATGTAACTGGGAGGTCTTTACATGAATGCCCACACTGCCTGCAATGTCCCTCCTCTATGCCGCACTCTTCTGATGGATTCAGCAAAAGTTAAGCCTACAGCAGACAAAACACGACAGGATCGAGAGGCAACCCTGCCTAACTCCGAACCTTACAGGGAAACTGTCAGGATTCCCTACCCTATTGATTTGGACTGTCACTACAGGATGTTGTAAGGCATTTGATCCAATTTTCTGATTCCCCACTCCCAAAACCCATTTTATCGGAGAGCACGTCCTCTCATGTAAACGTTGCCGAATCCCTGTCGAAGGCCTTCTCCTGGTCCTAGTGACTAGGCAGGCATCCCACCCGTCTGTCCTGCACGTAGGCGATGTAATCTCTCAGCAGCGCTAGGCTGTCCTGAGATTCCCTGCCATTACAGCACAGGTTAGGTCGGTGGATCACCTGCTCCAGAGCAGACTTGACCCGGTTGGCGATGGCCTTGGACAGGATCTTGTAGCTCCATTCAAGAGTGTTAGGTCACCAATTCTTTATATCCTTCATCTCCCCCTTCAGCTTGTAGATTAGGGTGATGCTGCCCTTCCTCATGGAGTCGAGCATGCTGACCTAAGCCAGAAGCAAGTCGTTGTACACTTCTAGCAGGTCCGGCCCATCCAGTGCCCACAAGCCAAATACAAATCGGGAATCGGCCGGTAAGCCAATCGCTTTTCCGGAGTTTTATTCGAGTCAAGGAAACGGATGAGCCAGTCAGCACCTCTAGGTCAGTGGTTGGTCAGACTCTCCCGCTTGCTGCCTCAACCCCGTGATTGAGGACAAGAAAGTTCTGGGAGGGGAGGGTACTGTCCCGGTGGTCTTTTGGTCCAAACAAATCTGTGTAAAAGGCGATTTGCAAGATCCTCAGCACGTCTGTCTGTGAGGATGCTTACCGTTCCGTCCTCCTCACTAAGCTGTTCATCACAGAAGCTCCCCCCTGTGAACCTTAGGAAGAAGAACCGTGAGCACGTCTCAATCCTGCTCCACATGGCGGACCCGCTAGATCTGAAGATACCTTGGAGGATTCAGAGTGAAGAGCTACATGCCGGTCCTTCAACTCTCGAAGTTCCTTCCCTCACATCCACGTCCCGCTCGACTGCAGAAGGAGCCGTTGCTGCAAAACTGTCTGGAGTTGTCACAATTTCCTCTGACTCTGTCTTGCTCTCTTAACCCCTTTAATATGAAGAACCCTCTAATTGTTCTCCTTGGTTTGCTTCCCACCAGAGTGTGGGGGATCAAAGATGGGCTTCAACCTTCTCCTACATGCGTTAGTCCCACTTTAGCTCCTCGCATTCTCTGGGTCAACAGTTTCGTGTTAAAACTTCATCCCCTCTGCCTGCCTCCGTCCTCCCGAGAGACAGGAAGCCTGAAGGAGGCAGTGGTCGAGAACGAACACTGGCGTGAGGTCATTTCTCACCGTGACGCCTTCGTCGTGAAGACGAAGTTATCCGGGATCGGGCTAAACCCTTCCGATCTCGACCAAGTGAACTGCGGCTGGGACCTAGTCGCCTGTCAGGGTCGCTGAAGGCGTCACGCAGCTTTGCGCCTTTTACCATCTCCATCAGGAACTTGGACGTGCTGTCCAGTCTGCTGTCGGCACTTGCCGGATCGTCCAGCCGCATCAATGATGCAGTTGAAGTCACCGCCAGAACGAGCTGCCGGACGTGGCCAGCAGCACTGGGAGCTGCTGGAGAACGGCCAGCCGCTCGCTCTGCGTGGGTGCGGCATACACATTTATCAGCCGGAGCGGAGAGAGCCACGGTACATAACATCCACCACGAGGAGACGCCCTCCAACCACTTCCTTGACCTCAGTGATGGTGAAGTTCCCTGCCCCGCAGCAAAATCCCAGGCCGGAAGCACGACAGTCATTTCCCCCCGACCACACAGGACAGTCCGTGGGGCCACCATCGCGACCACCTCCGATAGCAGCGGAGGTGTGGCAGCCCGCACTCCTGAAGAAAAGTCACATCTGCCTTGACCTTGGCCAGGTACTGTAAGGCATTAACACATCGCGCAGTGCTCTTTTATACTGCGCACGTTTAAAGATGCCAGTTTGAGCTCCATTGTCTTTAGAGTCACTGACCATTTTCCATGTCCCATCATCCCCACCGCTTCGGTGAATTGCCCTCAGCTTTCCTGGGCTCAGGGAATCCAGCGGTGAGGTGAGTATCAGGTGGCGTAACCAAAGTTGTCGTTGGGGGGGGGGGGGGCCTTCTCGTTCCATCCCCCTTTTAGGCATGCCGCTTCCTTTGTCTCCTGTAGCTGGGGCCCAATGGCCTCTGCGCTGCTCCCTCCGGTCACCCGGAGCTGGGGCCCATCCCCGGCTGGGGCCCATGGGTCCGCTGCGATGCTCCCGGTCGCCCGGAGCTGGGGCCATGGGCCGTTGCACTGCTCCCAGTCGCCTGGAGCTGGGGTCCACTTGCCGTGTGATGATTCCTGTCTCCGGGGTTGGAGCCCCTCAACCACGTATGCGCTGTCGCCGATGTCTGGGGCTGGAGCCCCTCGCCACTTCTCTGCTCACGGTCTCCTTTTCCCTCCCCCGATTTCTTCCTCTGCCTCCCTCGTTGGGACTTCCCGGTCGCCTTCATCCTACCGACGAGGAGGAGAGGTTGCTGCCTTCTGTAAGAGAAAGACACCTTTTTTGTGATTTTCTTTTGGACTTACCACTCTTTTCCGCCTTGGCTCTTTGGGGCTGACCCCTCTTCTTAAACTTCACCATTGTCCATTTCTCCTGCTGTTCCCCCTCCTCCATCGACTCTCCTCCTGGGCAGGATGCTGGGTCGTCTCCTTCTGGCACTTGGGGCCTCAAGGTGGTCGGGCTGTCCTCATCCGTTTTCCCTCTTTCTGCTGGGTCGTGGCAGTGGTGGGGGGTGCCTCACCCCCCTTTGGGGTGCTGGCAGCAGCTCCTCTTGTTGCCCTGTGCGTAGGTGCAGGCTCTTTTAGGGCAAGCCCTGTAAAGGTGGCCTGCCTCCCCGCACAGGTTGCAGTTCTTGCTTGGCCTGACAGTCCTTTGTCTCGTGGCCCTCCGTCCTGCAGTTTTTTGCAGACAACTGCAGTGCATGGGCCATCACATGCCCAGGCTTTTGCATTTCCTGCACAGCCTGGGTTTGCCTACATAGCTCAAGTACCCTCGGTTTTCCTCTCCAATCGCGAAAACCGAGGGGGGTGGACGATTTTCTCCATCCTTGTCCACCCTCAGCTTTACGCTTGACTTGCCGCATTGCTGGTCCAAATACCGTGCATGTCCTTGACGTCCACACAGTTTGTTCCTGTTCCCTCAACGTAACGAGCAAGGAAGGTGAGGACATCCACTACGGGCACATGTTGGGTTAAAACATGTGCACCGTAATGAACCTTTCCTTCTGGGTGGGGAGGGTGAAGAGCGGCATGCACATTTCAGCAGCGACAGCGGAGCTTCATTTCCCCTCTCAACCGGAAGACTTCCATCACCTTCTGCATCCCCGTTGGATACTTGAAGGTAACATCGACAAAATATCCGTTACCGGCCCCGGAAAATCCTGGAGGCAGTAGATGTCTTGGCCTCGAAGTTGGCAGGCCTCTAGCAAGACCTTCTTCACGAACAGGTCCTCGTGAGAAGGGGGTCCCCTTGCTGAGGGTCTCCTTGATGCTTATTCGCAGGGTATTCCGAATACCCTGCACTCCTGCTCCTGCTCCTGCTCCTGCGGACATTGTGGCTGAATAAGGTGTTAGGTTGGTTTCCCAACCAGCATGGATCCACCTCTAAGCCTGCAGCCGACCGACTCCTCAACGATTTCGCTCCGCAATCCACGGCCCTTGTCCCCAAGGAACCGCCAGAACTGTTCTGATAAGAACAGATAGTCTCTTTCACAAAAAGAACAGATACTACACTTGATCTTAGCCAAAAGGCCGAGAAGCTCAGTCCGCAATAACCAACCCGACCTTCCGGTGGCTCAGCACTTCAACTCCCCCTCCCATTCCGTATCCGACCTCTCTGTCCGGGGCCTCCTCCACGGCCAGACTGAGCAACACCGCAAATTGGAGGAACAGCACCTCATATTCCGCTTGGGGAGTCTGCATCCTCTCGCCATGAACATTGAATTTTCTCAATTCTGTTAACCCTTGCTGTCTCCTCCCCTTCCTACCTCTCCCTCAGCACTTGGGCTCCTCCTCCTTTTTCCTTCTTCCCCCCGCCTCCCCCCACCCCCCATTAAAGTAAGGGAACCTCCTGCAGGTGGGGGGGGGGGGGGGGTTAAATACCAGTCCCAGAGAGAGGACAGAAGATTAAATCGAAGAAGACCTCCGTCACAGGAGCGAAACAAGTCCCAGAGATGAAGTCGAAAGATTGGCTAAGATTCTCAGAGAGGTTTTAGCCAGAAGAAAGTGGTTCCAGGAGGAACTAAAAATAAAGATCTCGGCCAGATGAGGCCTTGAGTAGCGACAGCATCGAGACGGATCTGAAGACATCAAAGGATTGGTGAGTACAAATCGATTATCACTCTTTGAATTTGAAATCACAGCTTTATTTTAGAAGACTGGTAACAGAGCCAACAGAAAGTGTTTTTCTAGTCTGCATGGAGATTCTAGCCAGACCGACCTTGGATTGTAGTTTGAGTCTCTTGATAAGTGCATTCCATTTGAATTAGCATCATCTTTATGCACCCTGGGTTTGAGATGTTATCTACATTATCAGTATGTTATGGTTTTGAAAGAAATGGTTGACAAAAACAAAGCCACATCTACTAGCAGAGACTTTTGTTCGATTAATTATAAAGACATGGCAATCAGCCAAGACCTCTTTAAAATCATGGAATTAGAAGAGGAAGAAAGAGCTACACCAGATGAACCACATGGTATGTAAGAAAGACCCAGACAACTTAATAAACCGATAGTACACATACTGCCTGCTTGAGGGGAAACCGAGAGAGAGAGAGATAGAGAAACGAATTATGGAAACAGGTTAACAGATTAATTGATACATGGAAGAAACTAATGAAATCAGAACAGAACGTGATCAAGGTGAAATCTAATTTTGAGACCAACTCTGGAACTCTTCCATTGATTGGCAAGAAACAAGATGTACTGCTGTGTGCAGAGCTGTCTTGGGAAGAACGCAGAAGACATAAAACCCAGTGGGACGAAGACATGAGTAAGTTATTCAATGGTTTCATGAAAAACGCACAGAAGTGCTTATCTGAAATTATGTCCACAAGTTTACGAACTTAGTAGCTGGAAGTGCGAAGCAACAAGGTGCCAGAATGGAAGATTGAAATTACATGATGAATAATATCTCCAATATATCTTCACAAGGATATACATAAATCTGGTTCTTCAGCCATTGCGTTTCGAGGGCTTCTGCTCGAATGGAGAGGCAAGCTGAACTAGCTGCTCTCTCAATAGAAGCGGATGCCTTCAGAAGGAAACATGAGATGTGTGAAGAACAAGAAGAGATGACGTGACAGGAAGCAGAGATGACGCGACAGATGACGCGACAGAATGAGAAGTTGAGAAGACGTAAGGAACAACTAGAAATAAACACCAAGATGGTGGTGGCCAAAGCAAAGAAGGAGCTACTGGATGCAAGGGGTCAAGATGCAGCTCCAGATCGTCGAGGACAATGAGCACTGGACCAAGAAGAAAAACTGCTCGAAGTGAATTGGCAGTTGGATCAATTCCACAATTGCGGTCCATCGAATTTCTAGGCTTTGAAAACCCATTGGAACAGAGGAAGATGGGTAAAACATCATCTCAGCAAATGAGTGCTAGATCGAAACCAGTTACTATTGGAGCGTCTGTGGATGCTCGAGACAGATAAACCAACAGTAAGACCATGCTTTTTGGTCACCTTAATCCCTCTATCTGCAGGGAGGGAAAGAGGGGGTTCCATCACCAGGGTGGGGGGTGCAGAAGAAAGAGAGGGTTTCCCATCCCCACCAGTTTTTTGGGTGTTGGGGTGCAGAGAAAGAGGGGGTTCCCATCACCATGGTAGAGGAGGTTCCCATCACTAGTGTGCTGATTTCCCACCTCCATACCACATTACCCTTTTATCCCCTCCCTGTCCCATCACCCATAAACCTCCTCTGGCTTTCATTCTTCCACAACCTCTAACCCTGATCTCATCTGAACCAACATGTTTTATCACTTTCACCTCTGGTCTTTGTCACTTATTCCATCCATCTGCCATGCATCACCCACCCCCACATGCCAGGCTTTGGGCCACCCCCACTTTCCATCGTTCTCCCCCGTATAGTTTGAACTTCTGAATATTCAAACACATGTAGCATTTTGTTCCACTCTGTTGACATTTCCTAATCAAAATAAAGAGCATTTGAGTTGAGTGTAGTTTATTGTCCGTGTAGCGAGGTACAGTGAAAAGCTTTCTTGTTGCGGGCTCTCCAGTCAGCGGGAATGACTGTACATGATTACAGTACAGCCGTCCGAACCACAGTGTACAGATACAGGATGAAGGGAATAACATTTAGTGCAAGATAACGCCAGTAAACTCAACTAATCATCTTGTAAATCTTCATTACATTTGTCTTACAAAATACTGGTCTCTCTCTCTCTCTCTCCACTCTCTCTCACTCGACAGTATCTGTCGCTCTCACTTTCAAGAGAGAGCTAGATAGAGCTCTTAAAGATAGTGGAGTCAGCAGATATGGGTGAGAAGGCAGGAACGGGGTGCTGATTGGGGATGATCAGCCATGATCACATTGAATGGCGGTGCTAGGCTCGAATGGCCAAATGGCCTACCCTGCACCCTGTTTGTCTGTTGCCTAATGTCTATTCCCCCTCTCTCTCCTCTCTCCTCTATCTCTCTCTCTCTCTCTCTCTCTCTCCTCCAAACTTTCCAAAACTTTCTCAAACTTTCCCAAACTTTACAAAACTCTTCCAAACTTTCCCTCAAACTTTACAAAACTTTCCCAAAATGTTCTCAAACATTCTCCCTCCCTCCCTGCCTCCCTCCACCTCCGTCTCTTTTCACCTGCAGTGAAGACGGCATCAATGAGGGAAAAGAGGAATATTCCAGAGATTAAATTCTTCGGGGAGACATCTTCTGGACATCCGGAAAAGCAAAACGAACAAACTGGCAACCACAGGAGCCGGAAGGAGAGTAAGGGAGAGGCGTAGAAATTTCTGGAAACTTCCCTCGTAGTTCTCACTCCCTCTCGCTGTCTGTCGACGTGGGAGAGAGTGGAGCGTGTTGGCTGTGTAGTCCCCTAAACTCCCACGCTCGTCCACGCACACAAACACACCTACAGTGCCCTCCATATGTTTGGATAAAAACCCATCATTTATTTATTTATTGATTTGCCTCTCTACTCCGGAATTTGAGATTTGTAATTCAATAAATCACATGTGGTTAAAGTGCACATTGTCATGATTTAATAAAACCATTTTTATACATTTTGGTTTCACCATGTAGAGATTACAACAGTGTTTATACAGATCTCCCCATTTCAGAGCACCATCATGTTTTGGGACACAGCAATGTCATGCGGGAAGAGAAAGGAAGAGGTGGAGCCATTTAGCTGAGGGAGAGCTGGGAAGGGGCGGAGAAAGAAAGGACCACCTGAAATTGGAGAAGTCAATGTTCATAGCGCTGGGGTACAAACTGCCCAAGCGATGTACTGCTTCTCCAGTTTCCGGTGGTGCTCACTCTGACCATGGACAGAAAGGCACAGGACAGAAAAGTCAGATTCGGAATGGGAGGGGAAGTTGAAGTACTGAGCCACCGGGAGATCAGGTTGGTTTAATGCGGACCGAGCGGGAGGTTGTTCGGCGAAACGATCACCAAGCCTGCACTTGGTCTCACCGATGTAGATCAGCTGACATCTAGAGCAGTGGATGCAATAGATGAGGTTGGAGGAGATGCAGGTGAAACTCTGTCGCACCTGGAACGACTACTTGGGTCCTTGAATGGAGTCAAGGGGGGAGGTAAAGCGACAAGTGTAAGCATTTCTTGTGGTTGCAAAGGAAAGTGCCCCGGGGAGGGGGTGGTGCGGGTGGGAAGGGAAGAATTAGATGGAAGATGTGGCGAATGGTGGGGTCACGTTGGAGGTGGCGAAAATGACATAAGATTGTTTTTTGTTGTATGTGACGGCTGGTAGGGTGGAAGATGAGGACGAGGGGATTCTGCCCTTGTTACGAGTGGGGGGACAGGCATTGTCAATAGACAATAGGTGCAGGAGTAGGCCCATTCGGCCCTTCGAAGCCAGCACCGCCATTCAATGTGATCATGGCTGATCATAGCGGCCCAATCCAGTACCCCGTTCCCTGCCTTCTCCCCATATCCCCGGACTCCGCTATTTTTAAGAGCCCTATCTAGCTCTCTCTTGAAAGCATCCAGAGAACCTGCCTCCACTGCCCTCTGAGGCAGAGAATTTCATAGACTCACCACTCTCTGTGAGAAAATGTGTTTCCTCATCTCTGATCTAAATGGCTTACTCCTTATTCTTAAACTGTGGCCGCTGATTCTGGACTCCCCCAACATCGGGAACATGTTTCCTGCCTCTAGTGTGTCCAAGCACTTAACAATCTTATATTTCAATGAGATCTCCTCTCATCCTTCTAAAGTCCAGAGTGTACAAGCCCAGTTGCTCCATTCTCTCAGCATATGACAGTCCCGCCATCCCGGGAATTAACTATGCCGCACTCCCTCAATAGCAAGAATGTCCTTCCTCAAATTAGGGGACCAAAACTGCACACAATACTCCAGGTGTGGTCTCAATAGGGCTCTGTACAACTCTGTACCTCTTTGCTCCTATATTCGATTCCTCGTGCCATTCAACATGCCATTCGCTTTCTTCACTGCCTGCTGTACCTGCATGCTTACTTTCATAGACTGGTGACAAGGACCACAGATCCCGTTTGTACTTTCCCCTTTTTTTTTTTTTTTTTTTTTTTTTTTTTCCCAACTTGACGCCATTTAGATAATAAACTGCCTTCCTGTTTTTGCTACCAAAGTGGATAACCTCACATTTATCCACATTAAACTTCATCTGCCATGCATCTGCCCACTCCCCCAACCTGTCCAAGTCACCCTGCATTCTCATAGCATCCTCCTCACAGTTCACACTGCCACCTAACATTGTGTCATCTGCAAATTTGCTAATTTACTTTTGAAATCCCTTGATCCAAATCATTGATGTATATTGTAAATAGCTGCGGTCCCAGCACAGAGCCTTGCGTACCCCACTAGTCACTGCCTGCCATTCTGACAGAGGGCCATTCATCCCTACTCTTTGTTTTCCTGTCTGCCAGCCACTTCTCTATCCATGTCAGCACTCACTACCCCAATAACCATGTGCCCTAATTTTGCCCAATAATCTCCTATGTGGGACCTTATCAAATGCTTTCTGAAAGTCCAGGTACACTACATCCACACACTCTCCCTTGTCCATTTTCCTGGTTACATCTTCAAAAAATTCCAGAAGATTAGTCAAAGCATGATTTCCCCTTTCGTAAGTCCATGCTGACTTGGGCCGATTCTGTTACTGCTACCCTAATGTCCGGCTATCTCATCTTTTATAATTGAAGAGACCCTGGCGAGAGCCTCATCTATAGTAGGGGAGGGGAACCCCCGTTCCCTGAAGAATGAGGACATCTCCGATGCCCTGGCGTGGAACACACCTCATCCTGGGAGCAGATGCAACGATGACAGAGAATTGTGAGTAGGGGTGGGTGCCCTTACAGGAAGCAGGGTGGGAAGAAGTGTAGTCCAGATAGCCATGTGTGAGGGATAAAGAGATTAAACCCCACTATTGTAAGGGGCTTTAAAGAGGATTCAAACCGATAGGGGCCAGGGAGAGGGTTTCTGACACAGCTGTGTATCAAAAGTTACCAGACCCATCCTTGAGTAAGAATGATAGCATTGTATAGCGGTAAAAGGGAGTGATGTAGATAGATCCCTATCAGTAGAATGGAGTGATAGATGGGACCCTTGTCCACTATAGCTTAGCTTTAGTGCTGATATAGGAGAACTGAGAGAGTTCACTTGGAGGTGAGTAAAACTAGGGTAGGTCATGAACAACTGAGCATGCTTAATAAAATAAATGAATATTACAACACACCCCTGGTAAAGAAACTGCTCATTACCATGGACATGCGATGTATGATGTGGGAGGTACTGGGGGGACGTACCTACAGGTTGTCCACCTCAGTGTCTGATTGGAGCGGGTCAAAGGAGGGGAGGTTGGATGTAGAATTGGTGTGTAATAAAGGGGGTTTACCCTTCTGACTTCGGTGTGTCTCAACTTGGAGAGGCACCCGACTCTGCAGACTCGAAAATAAAGAATCTCTTGCTTCCATTCCACGATTTAGTCTTTGAGTAGTGATTGGTGAGCACATCGCATACTCTCACACACGTAATGAAGGTAGTCATGTCTAGTATTTTGTTGCATATCATTTGCATGCAATGTGTGAGATACGCTTTGTGCTCACAATTAATGCTCAAAGACTAAATCTTGGAAGCAAGAGTTCTTTATTTCCTCACGACCTCTGCAGAAGCCGGGTGCCTCTCCAAGTCGAGACACACCAAGTCAGAGAAGTCATCCCCCTTTATACACAGAATTTTACATTCAACCTCCCCTCTGGACCCTTCTCAATCAGGGTCTGAGGGTGCACAATCTGTAGGTACATCCCACCGTACATCCCCTCGCACCTCCCATATGTACATTGCATGTTCAGACATGTATGGTAATGAGCAGTTTCTTGACCAGGGGTGTGTTGTAATATTCATTTATTCTATTAAGCATGCTCAGTTGCTCATGACCTACCCTAGTTTTACTCACCTCCTAGTGAACCCTCTCAGTTCCCCTATATCAGTACTAAAGCTAAGCTATAGTGACATCTATCACTCCATTCCACTGATAGGGATCTCTCTACATCACTCCCTTCTACCGCTATACAATGCTATTACTTCTTACTCAAGGACTCAAGGATGGGTCTGGCAACCTTCAGACACAGCTGTGTCAGAATCCTCTCTCTCCAGCCCCTCTGTTCGGATTCTCTTTAAAACTCCTTACTTTAATGGGGTTTAATCATTTATCCCTCACAAATGACTGCTTGAAGTCTGTGATTCATGGACATCACCAGGTGCTGGGTGTCTTTTCTGGTGATGCTCTGCCAGGCCTGCATTGCAGCCATCTTTAGCTTATGCAATGTTTTGCATGTATAAAAGGCACGCTCAATTGGAGTTCAGAAGGGTGAAACAGCTCAGATGTTAAATGTAATGAATGCATCGCATTGGAATAACTGCACGCTCCGCAATGTTAAACTGCAGCCAATGCATTGCATTCAAGTGATATTGCAAACCCCCCACTCGGATGTTTAATGCATTAAATCGCTTTGCATACTCTTGCAAAACCCTCAGATGATTAAATGTAATTAATGCATCGCATTGGAATAACTTTGCATCCTCCTGCAATGTTAAATGCAGCAAATGCGTTGCATTAAAGTGATATTCCAACCCCCCCCCCCGGGACGTGAAAATGCATTAAATTAATTGCAATATCTTGCAAAACCCCTCAGATGTGAAAATGCAACGGTGACATCATGGAGGGAACGGCAGGGGTGGGACATCCGGCCCTCTGACTGATCGGATGTTCCCATTGACAGAGAGAGACGTCACTCAACTGGGCGCGTGGGGCGGGACTTGCAGATGGCCGGAAGCGGCGGTGTGATTGGAGGAAGAGAGGTGATTAAAGAAGGAGGAAGAGAGAGACGGACGTCAGTCAGAGGGAGTGAGAACCCATTCATCCCTACTCTTTGTTTCCTGTCTGGCAGCCACTTCATTACTCTACCACCCCCCCCATCCCATGCGGCACACTCTACCCCCCCCCAATACCCCCCCCAATACCATGCCGGCACTCTACCCCCCAAATGCCGGCACTACTACCCCCAATACCCATGCCCAATTCCCCCATGGCACTCTACCCCCCCAATACGGCACTGCCGCACTCTTACCAATACCATGCCCATGCCAGGCACCTACCCCAATACCATGCCAGCACTCTACCCCCAATACATGCCGGCAACCCCCTAACCTACCCCCAATACCATGGCCAGATGCCACTCTACCACCCCCAATACCATGCAGCACTCTACCTACCAAGCCAGACACTTCTACCCCCAATACCATGCCCAGCCTCACTCTACCCCCCCCAATACCATTTGCCAGCCACTCTAACTCTACCCCAATACCATGCCAGGCACTCTACCCCAATACCATGCCGCACTCTACCCCCCCAATATCCATCCGGCACTCTACCCCAATAACCAGCCAGCACTCTACCCCCCCCCCCAAACCATTTCTACCCCCAATACCAATGCACTCTCCCCCACTTTGCCGGCACTCTAACCTAACCCCAATACCTGCCAGCACTCTAACTACCCTACCCCCCCAATACCATGCTGGCACTAACCCCCAATACCATGCCAGCACTCTACCCCCCCACCTGGCCGCATACGTCCATACCATGCCAGCACTCTACCCCCCAATACCATGCCAGCACTCTACCCCATACCAATGCCAGCACTCTACCTACCCCAATACCATGCCGGCACTCTAAACCTCCCAATACCAGCCAGCAACTTCCCTACCATACCCCGCCACAGATTACCATGCCCAGCACTCCAATACCCCCAATACCATGCCAGCCAGCACTCTACCCCAATACCATGCAACTACCCCCAATACCATGCCAGCACTCTACTCCCCCAATACCATGCCAGCACTCTACCCCCAAGAAATAATACCCCCAAATACCATGCCAGCACTCTACCCCCAATACCATGCCAGCACTACCCTACCGCTACCCCAATACCATGCCAGCACTCTAACCCCAATACCATGCCAGCACTCTACCAACCCACCCCCAATACCATGCCAGCTAACCCTCAATACCTACTCTACCCCCCAATACCATGCACTCTTACCCCCCAGCACTCTACACCCAATACCATGCCAAGCACCAACCCCCAATACCATGCCAGCACTCTACCCCCAATACCATGCCAGCAGCTGCCAGCACTACCTCCCCCACTACATGCCAGCAATACCATGGCCAGCCAGCACTACCTACCCCCAATACCATGCCAGTCACTCTACCCCCCAATACCATGCCGGCAATACCATGCCGGCACTGTCTACCCCCAATACCATGCCAGCACTCTACCCCACTACCATGGCACCCTACCCCCATACCCAGCACTCTACCCCAATACCATGCACACTCTACCCCAATACCATGCGGGCCCATATACCATGCCAGCACTTACCCCCAATGCCGGAACTCTACCCCCAATGCCATCTTAACCCAATACCATGCGCACTCTACCCCAATGCCATGCCAGCACTCCCCCCAATATGGCCAAGCCATTGCCGGCACTCTGACCCAATACCATGCCAGCACTCTAACCCACTCTACCCCAATACCATGCCCAGCACTATGCCGGCACTCTTACCCAATATCCCACCCACCTGCCGGGCATACCATGTTTACCCAATACCATGCCGGCATGCGGCCACTCTTACCATACCAGCCGGCCAGCACTTCTACCCAATACATGCGCCACTCTCTACCCCCCTCTGGCCAGCACCCCCAATACCATGCGGCTACTCACCCCCTACAGGCGGCACTCTACCCCCAAATACCACCCCATGGCCGGCACTCTTTCCCCCAGCAACCTGCACTCTACCCACATACCTGTGCCAGCTCCAATACCATGCACTTAAAATATAAACACCCAATACCATTCCGGCACTCGAACCCCCACATGCCGGCACTACCCCCATTCCGGCATACCACCCCCACCCTGCCGGCACTCTACCCCAATACCATGCCAGCAACTGACACCCCCAATACCATGCCGGCACTAACCCCCAATACCAGCCAGCACTCTACCCCGAATACCATGACCCCCCCCAATGCCAGCACTCTAACCCCACCACCCCCCCAACCCACCCCAATACCATGCCAGCACTCTACCCCCAATGCCCATGCCGGCCACACAACCCCAATACCATGCACTTCACCCCCAATACCCATGCCAGCACTCTACCCCCCAATACACTCTAAACACCCCCAATACCATGCCAGCACTCTGCCACCCCCCCCAATCCCATGCAGCACTAACTACCCCCCAGAATACATGCCAGCACTCTACCCCCAATACCATGCCAGCCTTACCCCCAATACACTGCACACCCAAAACCAATGCACTCTACCCCAATACCAATGCCAGCACTCTATACCAAACCCTACCCCCAATACCATGCCACCACTTATGCCGGCCACTAAAACCACACTCTACCCCCCATACCATGCCAGCACTCTACCCAATACCATGGCCGGCACGGCCCTCTACCCCCCAATACCATGCTGCACTCTACACCCCAATACCATGCCAGCAACCACCCCAATACATGCCGGCACTCTACCCCCAGACCATGCCAGCACTCTACCCCCCCCACCCCCCAATACCATGCCCGGCATCTCTAAAACCCCCTAATACCAATGCCGGCACTCTACCCCCAATACCATGCGGCACTCTAAAAACCCCCAATGCCCGCATACCCCCCAATACCAATGCCAAGCACTCCTACCTCTACCCCCCCAAGCACTCTTAACCCCTAATAACCATGCCAGCACTCTAACCCCCCCCAATACCCATGCCCATAGCACTCCCCAATACCATGCCGGCACTCTACCACCCACCCCCCCACCCCCAATACCATGCCACTACCTAACTCAACAAACCCCATACCAATACCATAGCTCTCTACCCCATGCACTCCCCCCCCAATACCATGCAGCACTCTACCCCCAATACCATGCACCCACCCCCAATACCGGCAACTACCCTATGCCCCCCAATACCATGCCGGGACACTACCTAACCCCAATACCATGCCAGCACTCTACCCCAATACCATGCCGGCACTCACTTATGCCATACCATGACGGCACTCTACCCCCAATACCATGCAGCACGGCAACTCTACCCCCCCAATACCCCCCCATGCCAGCACTCTTACCCCCTATGCCAGGCACATCTACCCAATACCATGCCGGCACTCTACCCTCATGCCGGCCCAATACCATGCCAGGGGCACTCTTACCCCCAATACCATGCCATAACACTCTACCCCCAATACCATGGCACACTCTAACCCCCAATACCATGCCAGCACTCCTACCCCTACCAGCCCCCAATACCATGCCAGCACTCTACCCCCAATACCATGCCAGCACTCCCCCTATACCATGCCCAGCACTGCTACCCCCCAATAATGCCAGAGCCCCCCCAATAATGGCCGGCACCTACCCCAATACCATTGCCAGGCCACCAATAAAACCCGGCAGGACTCTACTCTACCCCAATACCATGCATCACTCTACCCCCAATACCATGCCAGCACTCCACTCACCCCAATAACCATGCCGGCTCCACCACCCTATCATGGCCGGCACTCCTAACCCCTACCCCCCCAAGTACCATGCCGGCACTACCCCCCTACCCCTAACAATACCATGCCAATAACCATGCCAGCACTACCCCCCTACCCCCAATACCATGCCGGCACTACCCCCCCCAAACCTGGCCGGCATCAAACCCCCGAATACCATGCAGGCACTCTACCCCAATACCATGCCAGCTCTACTAAACCCCCCAATAACCATGATGCCAGCACTCTAAACCCCCAATACAACCAGCAAAACCCCCCCTACCATGCCGCACTCTACCCCCAATACCATGCCAGCCAAGCACTCTACCCCCCAATACCATGCCAGCACTCTACCCCCAATACCATGCCAATACCTACCCCCAATACCATGCAGCAATAACCCCCAATACCCGGCACTCTAACTCAACCCCAATACCATGCCGCACTCTACCCCCAATACCATGCCGGCAACTCTACCCAATACCATGCCAGCACTCTACCCCAAATACCATGCCGGCACTCTACCCCCAATCCATGCACCTCTACCCCCAATACCATTGCCGGCACTCTACCCCAATACCATAGCCAGAATACATGACACTCTAACCCCCAATACCAATACCCCCAATACCATGGCAATTACCTGCCGCACTCTCTACCCCAAATTACATGCCAAACCCCCAATACCAGCCAGCAACTCTACCCCCACTACCGGCACTCTACCCCCCAATACCATGCCAACACTCTACTACTACTCCCATACCGGCACTCTAAACCCCCAATACCATGCCGGGCCCCAGTTGCAGATAGCCACTCTACCCCCTAGTGCAAGCACACTAACCCCCCAATAACATGCAGCCCTCTTACCCCACAATACCAGCACACCTGCCCCCAATACCATGCTAACTACCCCCAATACACGGCCGACACTCTCTACCAGAGATACCCCCAATAATGCCAGCACTCTACCCATGCCAGCACCCTACCAACCTACCCCCAATACCATGCCAGCACTCTACCCCACCCCAATACCATGCAGCACTCTACCCCCAATACCATGCCAGCATACCCCCAATACCATGGCACAATTCACTCTACCCCAAAACCATGCCAGGCACCTGCGGCAGCGACTCCTACCACCCCCAATACCATGCCAGCAGACTCTAAACACCACCCCCAATCCATGCGGGATACCCTGCCGGGCAGCACTCTACCCCACCATGCCAGATGCAGCACTCTGATGCCCGCACCTCTACCCCCAAAATACCCCCCTGCCAGCGCATGCACTCTACCCCAATACCATGCCGGCAATACCATGGCACACTCAACCCAAGCACTCTACCCCCACCCTCTCTCCCAATACCATGGCCGCACTCTACCCTGGCAGCATACCCCATGCCAGCACCCCCAATACCATGCCGGCACTCTGCCCCAATACTAATCTACCCCCCCCAAACTCCCATGCCAGCACTCTACCCCAATACCATGCCAGCACTCTAAAAAAAACAACAAAACCCCCAATACCATGCCAGCACTCTACCCCCAATACCAGCAGCACTATCCCCTACATGCCAGCACTCTACCCCCAATACCATGCGGCACTCTACCCCAAACCATTGCCAGCACTCTCTACCCCAATACCATGCGGCACACTCTACTACCAATACCATGCCGCACTCTACCCCCCTACCTAATGCCGGCACTCTACCCCCAATACCATGCCGGCACTCTACCCCCCCCCCTACCAGCACTCACCCCCAATACCATGTCAGGGCCGCGGTGCAGACAGAGTAGAGAGAGGGAGAGATGGAGGAGTGTGGGCTGGGGGAGGGAGGGAGGGAAGGAGGGAAGGGAGAAATTGTGGAGAAATGAAGAATTGAGTGGAAGAGAGGTGGAAGGGGGAAGGAGGGGAAAGAGAGAGCGGGAGAGAGATATAGAGTGAGGGAGGAGAGGAGAGCCCGAGAGAGGTGAGGAGGAATGAGGCAGAGAGGGAGAGACAGAGAGAGAGAGAGAGAGAGAGAGAGTGTAGAGGAGAGAGGAGAGACAGGGAAAGATAGAGAGGAGAGGGGAGATAGAAAAAAAAAAATAAGAGAGGGAGAGAGAAAAATAGAGGAGAGGACGGGAGGGAAAGGGATGCATTTTAAAAGGAATTGCAGTTTTCACTTTCGGAGCGATTTGCAAGTTTGACCCCCAGCGTCTGAAGAAGGGGCTCAACCGAAACGTTGCCTATTTCCTTCGCTCCATAGAAGCTGCCTCACCCGCTGAGTTGCATACAGCATTTATGTCACCGCCTATTAAATTAAATCGTTAGTTAACTTCAGAGTGGAAGAGGTAGTGCGTGCATGTGTGGATGGGCGTGTGTGTGTGGCGGGCACACAATACTCCAGGTGTGGCTCACCAGGGCCCTGTACAACTGCAGAAGGACCTCTTCGCTCCTATACTCAACTCTTTCTCTGTTTTTCTTTAATGTCCTTTCCAAATAAAATGAAAACATCTTTTACACTTTGTCGAACAACTCAATGTTTGAATTATGTTCTTTCAACCAGTTTACTACAGTTTAGTTTGGAGATACAGCGCGGAAACCGAGTCCGTGCCGACCAGCGATCGCCCATTCACACACTAGTTTAGTTTAGAGATACAGCATGGGGGGAAACAGGCCATTCGGCCCAACGAGTCCGTGCCGACCAGCAATCCTCGCATACTAACGCTATCCTACACACACACACAGGGGGACAATTTACAATCTTTATCAGAAGCCAATTAACCTACAATCCCGCACGTGTTTGGAGTGTGGGAGGAAACCGGAGCGCCCGGCGAAAACCCACGCATGTCACGGGGAGAGAACGTGCAAACTCCGAAAAATTAAAAAGACAGCGCCCGTGGTCAGGATCGAACCGGGGTCTCTGGCGTCTTGAGGCGGCAACTCTACCGCTGCGCCATCTCTCTCTCTCTCTCTCCGACAACACACAGAGGGAGGGAAGGTGGGAGAGAGAGGAGAGAGAGAAAGAGGATCAGACCACATTCCTCAAAACTATCTGAAAACTTTCCCCAAACTCTTTCTCTCTCTCTCTCTCTCTATTTATTTCACCCCCTTCTCCGTCTCTCTCCCCCTCCGATTATATCTCTCCTCCTTTCCTCCTTTTTCTCTCTCTCCCTCCCCTCCTTTATTTTACTTTCTCTCTCTCTCTCCTCTCTCCTCTCTACAAAGCTATCTCAAAACTTTCCAAAACTCTCCCAAACTTTCTCTCACACCTTCCCTCTCTCTCCCTCTCTCAAGATCTCCAAAACGTCCTCAAAACGTTCTCAAAAGCTCCCCCCCTCCCCCCCTCCCCCCCCTCCCCCCCCCTCCCCTCCCCCCCCCCCCCCCCCCCCCCCCCCCTCGCCCCCCCCCCATCCCCCTCCCCCCCCCCTCCCCCCCCCCCCCCCCCTCCCCCCCCCCCCCCCCCCCCCCCCCTCTCCCTCCCCCTCCCTCTCCTCCCCTTCCCAATGATTGGCTGGTTCCCGATGGGCCCCCCCTCCCCCCCCCCTCCCCCTCCTCCTCCCCCCCCCCTACCCCCCCCCCCCCCCCTCACCCCCACCCCCCTCGACCCCCCCTACCCCCCCCCCGCCACCCCCCCGAATGCGCCCTCCTCCTGCCCTCCCCCTACCCCTCCCTCCCCTCCACCGTCTATGTCTTGTTTCTACCCCCCCCTCCCTCCACCAGCCACATCCTCTACCCCATCGTCCTCCCCTTCCCTCCCCTCCCCCTCCCCCTCCTCTATCCTCTCCCCTCCCCTTTCCCCTTCCATTCTCCGCCCCCCCTCCCCCTTTCCCGTCTCCCCCCCTTCCCCAACCCCCCCCTCCCCCCACCCCCCTCACCCCCTCTCCTCCCCTCTCCACCCTCCCCCTCCCTCCCCCCCATCCCCCCCCCCCTCCCCCTCCCCTCTCCCCCTCCCCCTCCCCCCCACCCCTCCCCTCCCCTCCCCCTCCCCCCCCCCCTCCCCCTCCCCCCTCCCCTTCCCCTCCCCCCCTCCACCCCTCCTCCCTCCCATCCCCTCCCCCTCCGCCTCCTCGCCTCCTTTCTTCCTCTCCATCTCTCAATGCACCAAAAACAAAACCATCTCGGAACCAACATTCGGCGTTTCGCCCTTCCCCCGGACGCCTGAGACCCGCAGTCCCGCTTTGCCAGCGTCGGTGCGCCGCCCTAAAACGCCCCCTCCCGCCGGAAGCGCGTTTGTGGACACGAGGTGCGCCACCCAACCGGAAGTGTTGCGGGAATGCAGCTGTGAAGATCATGTGAGGGTGAAAGCGCCGCCATGCAGCGGGAGAGGCAGCAATGCAGCCAGTGATGCATGCATTCCCTTTAATGCCAGGCCCTTTAATGCAGCAGGGGGAGCATGCAGTGGGTGCGGGGAGCCTGGAGCGTCGGGAAAGGCCATTCGGCCCATTTTACTCCTGCTAGCCCACACTTGCCATTGTCTGAACCGGGTCTCCGTTCGCCCAAATCCCCCCCCCCCCCCCCCCCCCGCCCAAAATCCACTCTCCCCGAGAGAAGACACGAGAGAGAGAGACAGAGAGACAGGGAGACAGGGACGGAGAGAGAGAGCCAGACTATGTGACGGAGAGTTTGAGTGAGTAGAGACGGACAGCGTCCAGCAGAAGGAAGCGACAGAGAGGACCCCTGAGAGAGAGAGAGATTAAGTGAGAGATGAAAGCATGTGACAGAGAGAGAGAGACACAGAGACAAACAGAGACAGATTGGGGGGGGGGGGGGGGGGGAGATATGCGATGTGCTCACAATCACTACATCAAAAGACTAAATCGTGGAGGCAAAGAGATTCTTTATTTTCGAGTCTGCACTTTTAGTCGGTGCCTCTCCAAGTTTGAAGACACACCGAAGTCAGAAACACCCACCCCCCTAAACCCCCTTTATACACACAATTCTACATCCAAAACCTCCCCTCCTTTGACCCGCTAAACAAAACCCCCAATCAACACTGAGGTGGACAACTCTGTAGGTACGTCCCCCCCAGTACCTCCCACATCTACATCGCATGTCCCATGGTAATGAGAGTTTCTTACCAGGGGTGTGTGTTGTAATATTCATTTATTTTATGTTAAGCATTCTCAGTTGTCTCATGACCTACCAACCCTAGTTTTTAACTCACCACCAAGTGAACTCTCTCAGATCTCCTATATCAGCACTAAAGCTAAGCTATCTAGTGACATGGGTCCCATCTACTCACTCATATTACATTCTAGATAGGGATCTATCTACATCACTCCCTTTTACCGCTATACAATGCTATCACTTCTTACTCAGAAGGATGGGGTCTGGTAACTTTTGTATGCACAGCTGTGAGTCCAGAACCCTAAGGGAGTATCGTTTGAATCCTCTTTAAGAGAGCCCCCTTACAATAGTGGGGTTTAATCACTTTATATCCCTCACAGAGAGACAGACAGACACAGAGAGAGATTGAGAGAGGCGGCAAGAGAGAGGGAGAAAGAGGGACAGACAGACAGAGAGAGAGAGACAGCGAGAGAGAGCTCTTGACACCCTATACTAAGACAGTTGTGGAGAGAGACGAGAGTGGAGGAGAGAGAGGGACAGACCCAGGGAGAGACAGAGGGAGAGGGAGAGACAAGATGGCGGTGCGCCCGTGTAGTCCGGGGACAATTATCAAACGTTCGCCGTCGTCCACAGAAGGTGATGGTTTGTGACTCGGGGGCTGTGTGGGGAGAGAGAAATACCCCCCCCCCCCCCCTAACCATCGCTGTCCTTCACAGTACGGGCAGTCGTAGGGCTGGTCACTGATGTGCATGCGCTGGTGAGGGCATGGGAGGCCGTGGCAAAGCGCTCTCCACACCCGCTGATGGGACAGCAGCTTGGAGGACTGGGTGACACCCTTGCCGCAATGTGCACAGGTGTAGGGACGGTCACCGAGTGGGTGTGCTGGTGCACCAGCAGATGACTGGACCGGGTGAAGCCCTTGCCGCATTGGGCGCAGGTGTCGAGCGCGCTCGCCGGTGTGGGTGCGCTGTGGTGCACCAGCATGCTGGTGGAGCAGGTGAAGCTTTTGCCGCACTGGTGCAGGTGAAGGGGCGCTTGCCGGATTGTGGGTTGTGCTGGTGTCTCCAGAAGGGTGCTGGACTGGGTGAACAACGCCCTGTGCAACTGGGCGCGGATGATAGGTGAATCGGGCGCTCGCCGGTGTGGATGCGCTGGTGCAAACCAGCAGCTTGTTGGAGCGGGTAAGGCCCTTGCCGCAGTCGTCTGCTGCAGGTGTAGGGTCACTGTGCACCCGCCAGTGATCCCAAGCCCCAACAACCGGGCAAAGCTCTTGCCGCAGGTGGAGCAGCCATAGGGCTTCTCGCCCGTGCGAACCCGCCGGTGGGTCTCTCCAGCAGTCTTTGTCACACATGTCGCACTCATGGCTTCCCCAGCACACACACACACACGGGGCCGGGGAGTGGACATAAGGGGGCCATAAACCCAGCAACGTCCCTGTCAGCTGCAGCAGAGTTGGGGACAGTCTGGTCCCTCGGCCCACCCAGAATCAACTGACGCGCGCTGCACCGGCATCACGACCCCTCCTACCAGGGTGATTTCCCCGGATCCCCACATGGGGTGATTTACCCGGGTGGCGGGCTGTCTGTAGCCCGGCCGCCACGTTTCAGCTGCCAAACACTAAACGATAATTGAAGTGCAGGAACTATCTTTGAAGTAGTGGGGAGGTGTCTGACTGCCTTATGGCTACAGATATGTATGCAGGCAAGAATATTTTCTTATCATTTCTGGAGATGGTTGGCATTTTCTTTCATTATCGATAACACAACATGAATTCTGAACAATTCCGAAGAACACAGTGAGGTCAGGAAAAACTTGCTTTATTTGTTACGTGCGGCACAAATGCGTTAAGACCTCCAGCAGCCCGCAGCCGTCGCCTCACCTGCAGACTGGACTCTGCAGCAGGCCTAACCCCTGCTCCCCCACCCACACCACAGCCCCCATATACCCCCCCCCACCCCCTATGACTAACCTCCACCCCCCCCACCACACAACGCTTCGTCCTCAGTCCACTCACCTGCCTTTCCTCGGCCACAACCCCCTTGCCACGTGTTCACCATCCCCCCGGACCTCCCCCTCGCCGACACCGAAAGGTCGGTCCTCAGCAGAGGTCTTACCTTTGTCCCCCTCCGTCCCCACTTCAATGAGTTCCGCGCCCCACACTCACGACTTGGAGCTCTTCTACCGTCGCCTCCGCCTCACAGCGTTCTTCCACGGGAAGAAGTCTTCTAGCTGATGATTTTTCCCCCCACTGATGATTCCTTCTTTCCTGTTTGAACGAACCCCCTCCTCGTGGACCCCCACTTCGTGGCCCTCCGGCTTTAGAACTCTTTATCGAGAAACTGCCATCGGGGGACATCAACCGCCAACCGCCTCGACTTCTCCACTCCCCTGTTTCACTCCAATCTCTCTCCCCCCGAACGTACTGCCATCGACTCACTCCGTAACAACCCAGACTGGGTTATCAAACCCGCCGACAAGGGAGGTGCCGCGGTAGTCTGGCGCGTCGATCTCTACAAAAGGAGGCCACGCGCCAAACTTCGGACACTGCTCCTCCTAGTTACCCCCTGGACCATGACCCCACTGACGAGCACCAGGCCACCATCTCGAGCAACCATAACCGACTTCATCAACTCTGGCTCCCTGCCCCTCTGATCCTCCAACCACATCGTTCTCCAGCCCGGTGTCATGGCCCACAAACCTGACGGTCCGGCATTGTCTCTGCCTGTTCATGCCCCACCGAACTCATTTCCACATACCTTGACTACATCCTATCCCCCTTGGTTAAATCCCTCCCCCACCTATGTTCAAGACACCTCAGACACTCTCCGTCGGCTCCGCGCATTTCATTCTCAGGCCCCCATCCTCTCATCTTCACCATGGACGTCCAGTCACTCTACACCTCCATCCCCCACCAGGATGGTCTCAAAGCCCTGGTGGGGGATGGAGGTGTAGCCCTCCCGGTTTCTTCTTTGGACCAGAGGAGCAACCCATACCCATCTACTGATACTCTCCTCCGCCTAGCGGAGTTGGTCCTTACCCTCAATAACTTCTTTTATCAGTTTGATTCCTCCATTTCCTCCAAACACAAGGCGTAATGGGCACACGCATGGGCCCCAGCTATGCGTGCCTCTTTGTTCGGGTACGTCGAACAATCCTTGTTCTCGGCGTACCAGGGTCCCCAAAAAAAAATTTTTCCCCCCTGACCTCTACCTCCGTTACATCGACGACTGCTTTAGTGTCACCTCCTGCACCCACACACAACTGACTGACTTCATCCATTTCACCACCAACTTCCATCCGGCACTCCAAATACACATTTGGACCATTTCCGACACTTCCCTACCATTCCTTGACCCTCACCATCTCTATTTGTTTTCATGGATTTGATTAGATTAGGAAATGTTTCCTTTCCTACAAGGGTCTTTCCTCTCAGGAGTTTCTATAGCAACATGCCCCACGTATCCTGCTTACCTTTAGAAGAGACTGACGATTTGTACTGAAAGTTGACAAATAATGTACAGCTGTACAAAAGAAAGTCTTAACGCAGGGTACACAAAAGGCTGGGAAAGAAACTCAGTGGGGTGGCAGCAGCATCTTAAGGAGCGAAGGAGATAGGCAACGTTTTCGGGGCCGAAACCCTTCTTCAGACTGATGGCGGGTGGGGGGGGGGGGCAGGGAGAAGAAAGGAAAAAGGAGGAGGAGCCCGAGGGCTGAGGGAATGGTGGGAAGGGGAGGGAGACAGCAAGGTTAACAGAATTGAGAAAATTCAATGTTCAACCTGCCCAGAGGCTGCAGGACTCCCCAAGCGGAATATGAGGTGCTTTTTCCTCCAACTTGGGTGTTGCTCACTCTGGCCGTGGGAGAGGCCCAGGACAGAGAGGTCGGATACGGGAATGGGTAGGGGGAGTTGAAGTGCTGAGCGACTACGGGAATCGGGATTGGTTATTGGCGGACTCGGAGCGGAGGTGTTCGCGAAACGATCGCCAACCTCCCGCTTGGTCCTCACCAATATAGAACATCTGGCATCTAGAGCAGGCGGAAGCATTAGATGTGGTTGGAGGAGGTGCAGGTGAACCTCTGTCGGAGCTGGAAGGGCTGCTTGGGTCCTTGAAAGGAGTGGAGGGGGGAAGGTAAAAGGACATGTGAATCATCTCTTGCTGTGCAAGGAAAGATCTTGGGGAAGGGGTGGAGCGGGAGGGAAGGAAAGAATTGACAAGGAGTTGGGAGGAACAGTCCTTTGCGAAGGCAGACAGTGGGTGAGATGGGAAAGATGGAGAAACCTCATCTACCCATCACCCACGAGTGGAGGGGTCAAGTTGGAGGTGGCGAAACTGGCGGAGGACTATGTGGTTGCATGTGGCCGGCTGTAGTGACAGGTGCGGACCAGGGGACTCTGCCCTTGTTGCGAGTGGGGAATGGGGAGATAGGGCATGGTTTTGTGTGGGGGGGGGGGGGGGGGGGGTGGGGAGGTATGGAGGAGACCCTTGAGCGAGCCTCATCTATAGTGGGGGATGTGGAATCCCCGTTTCTCTTAAGATTGAGGACATTTGTGATGATCTGGTGTGAACACCTCAACCTGGGAGCAGATGCGGCGTAGATGGAATGAAATTGGGAATCAGGGGATGGAGATCCTTACAGGAAGCAGGTGGGAGGAAGAGTAGTCCCAGGTAGCTGTGGGAGTCATTGGTTTGTAGTGGATGTCAGTCAGAGTGTAACACCTGCAATAGAATGGTTGAGGTCAAGGAATGGTAGGGAAATGTCGAAATGGTCCAAGTGTATTTGAGTGCCGGATGAAGTTGGTGTGAAATGATGAAGTCAGTCAGGTTGTGTGTGGGGTGCAGGGTGACACCAAGCAGCTCGACGATGTAACGGAGGTTAGAGGTCGAGGATGGGCCCTGGACACGAGAACAAGGAATGTTCGACGAACCCGACAAAGAGGCACGCGGAGTTGTCCTTAATAACATGAATTTTACAGAATTCCAAAGAACACAATTGTCACAGTTTGTCTCTTAAAGAAAGCAGACATGCAACAAAATTGTTAAAGGTAACCAAAGCAATATTTTAATCAATTTGCCAATGGGAGTGGCGAGATCTACAAGAGCACACACGCCGTTTCTCAGTGCTTCTCAGGCCCCCTCAAGGGAGGGGAGAACAAAGGCCTGTTAGTGTAAATATACATTTTCTTATCAATAAAACACACCTTCTAAATCTGAGTGAAAGACCGTAGCTTATGGGAAACAAGGCAGGCTGGACCCATATAATTGCAACAATGTCAACCTTATTCTCAAATCCAGGCACAGCTTCAGTACAGCTGCCCATTCCGGAAGGACAAACTAACTCATTTTTGTTTTCAATAACTTCTGATCTTGGTTTCCCAGAATGGCATCCGTCTGTGAAGCTTGTAAGACTTTGGATGAAAGTCCACTACCTTGTCTTAGCTGGACAGGCAGTTACAGACAGATTATCTAATAAGGGGGGAGGGGGGGGGTGGTGCTGTGCCCAGACAATACATCTCTATGTTAATACTTTGTTAATACATTGTTTCACTGATATAAACCAAGCTTCTAAGATTTTCCCACTTTATTCTGCTTGGACAACTCTCGTTCAAATTTGACTGCTTTCTGTTTTACAGTGAAATCTCCATTATGTGTGAGAGCAAGAGAGGTTGTGTGTGAGACAGCAAGAGAGTTGTGCGTGTGTGTGTAAGAGAGAAAGAGGGTGTGTGTGTGTGTGTGAGAGGGAGTGTGTGAGAGAACAACAGAGTGAACAAGAGAAAGGGGGAGTGTGTGTGTGGTGTGAGAGAGAGGACAGAGAAAGGGAGTGGGGGAGGAGGGACAGAAGAGACGGAATAGGGGAAGCTATTTATTTCTACCTGGGAGTGGCACCCAGAGGGAAGGGGTGTTGAGGGGTGTGTTGAGACAAGGAGCGAGAGTGGGAGTGTGGTGATGAGCACAGGGAAGCGAAGAGGAGTGTGTGAGAGAGGAGGGGGGCACGAGAGGGTGGAGTGGTAGAAATTTGTGTACGAGGGGGAGAGTGGGAGGGGGAGGAGAGAGAGGAATGTAATGTGCAGCATTAAAAGGGAAATTGGTCAGGTAGCAATTGGAGTATTGTATACAGTTTCTGGTCACCTCCATTACAGGACTGATGTGGAGGCTTTTGGGAAGGTGCAGAGATGGTTAACCAGAATGGTTTACAACCAGGACTCTGCAGATACTGGTTTTACAAAAAGGACACAAAGTGCTGAAGTAAACTCAGCGACAGTCAGCGATCTCTGAGAGAAGTAATGGGTGACTGAAGAAAGTACCCGAAACGTTACCCATTCCTTCCCACCATTTTGTGTCTACCTAAAAAGCGCCTATACACCACGGTGTAGATGTGCCAGCAGGCTGGAGGAGTGGCAAAGGGGCTTGCCTACAGAGCGGGCCAGGAAGAGTGCTGGCCAGTGTGACTCGCCGATGCTCCAGCAGGTGGTCAAGGCAGGTGAAGCCCTACCAACAGGACAGGCAGGGAAGGAACGCTGCACTGCGGTGGGTACCCACATCTGGGACATGTGGGTGAAAACCCTTGCCCCACTCAGCGCACACAAAGGGTCCCTCTTCGGTGTGTATCCGCTGGTTCTTCTCTGCAGGACCCCCGTTGCTCTTTTGTCACAGTGGGAGCAGTTTGCTCGCCGCAACCCCCCGCGAGCTGACAAACTCCCTCACCGCAGTACGGGCAAGTCGTAGGGCTGGCCACTGGTGTGCACTCGTCCTGGTTAGACAGGGCGTGGGAGGGCTGTGCAAAGCGCTCTCCACACCACCGGCTGGGGAAAGGGATCAGTCGCCAGTGTGGGTGCGCTGGTGCTATCAGCAGTTTGCTGGATCTGGTAAAAGCCCTTGCCGCACTGGGCGCAGTGTAGGGGCGCTCGCCAGTGTGGGTGCGCTGGTTGCACCAGCAGGTTGCTGGACTTGGTGAAGGCCATGCCGCACTGGACACAGGTGTAGGGACGCTCACCAATGTGTGGGTGGTGCTGGTGGGACAACAGGCTGTTGAGCATGTGAAGCCCTTATGCCGCACTGGGCGCATGTGAATGTGCCGCCGGTGTGGTGCGCTGGTGCGCCAGCAGCGTGTCGGACTGGGTGAAGCCCATGCCGCACTGGGCGCAGGTGTAGGGGCGCTCGCCGGTGTGGGTGCGCGATAGCACCAACAGTTGGTAGACTGGGGAAGCTCATGCCACATTCGTTGCAGGTGTAGGGTCGTTCCCGGGTGTGCACCTTCAGCCCTGGCGAAAACTGAAGCCTTTGCCACAGAACGGACAGGTGAAGGGCGCTCACTGCTGTGCACCCTACACCGTTGATCCAGCAGCCACCAATAACCGGCAAAGCTCTTACCACAGGGGATCAGCTAAATGGCTTCTCACCCGGGTGCCCTCCCCGGTGCTCCTGCAAGCACCAACAACTGGGCAAGCTCTTGCCACAGTTGGGAGCAGCTATAGGGGCTTTCTCGCCCCGTTGTGCACCCGCCATTGTCCCTCTTCAGGTGATTCGCCATATTGAAACTTTGTCCGCAGTCGGAGCATGTGAAGGGCCACTCACCGGATGTGCAGCAGCAGGTTGCTGGAGCTGGTGAAGCTCTTGCCGCCTCCGACAGTCGAAGGGGCTTTCTCCCGTGTGCACCCGCCGGTGTGATCTCCAGCTCGCCCTCGGCTTTCTGCCAGGCCTTGCCACACATGTCACACTCAATAACGCTTCTCCTTGTGCCCAGTCATGTGGTCAAACCATCGAAGCACAGCCCTCGAAGCTCAGTCCACACTCCAATCAATGGGGGGGGGCTCACCGCACCCTGGCCTGCCCTAATGGCCGCTTCCCAGACCCCGTCTCTCCGTCCACAGCAACACCTCCTAAACCCTGCAGGAGGGGAACACAGAGGGTCAACAAGCTGGACAAACAGGACATTACTAGCACATATTGGGTGCGTTTATGGTGGAGGAAACCGGTATATAATTCTGCACGACACAGTGGCACAGTGGTACAGTTGCTGCCTCACCGCCAGAGACCCAGGTTTCATCCTGACCACGGGTGCTATCTGTGTGAGTTTATACGTTTCTCCCCCCTGACCTTGCTGGGTTTATTACTCCGGGTGCTCAGGTTTCCTCCAACATTTCAAAGACGTTCAGGCTTGTAGATTAATTGGCCTCCGCATAATAGTTAAATTGTCCCTAATGTGCGTAGGATAGTGCGAGTGTACGGGGTGATCGCTGGTCAGAGACGCCGAAAGACCAGTTCCCGCGCTGCATCCTCTAAACTAAACTAAAAAAGGGTCTCAGCCCAAAATGTCACCCATGTCTTCTCTCCACAAATGCAGCCTGTCCCGCTGAGTTCATCCAGCACTTTTGTGTCTACTCTCTTCTCCACAGATGCAAGCCTGATATATTGAGTTACTACACCTCCAGCACTCTCTGTCGCTTTCTCTGTGTAACTGTCTCTCTTCCTACCTCTCTCTATCTCCTGTCTCACTCTCTCTCTGTGTCTCTCTCTCTGTCTTATCTCTCCCTCTCTCTCTGAGTCCACTCACTCAACTTCTATCCTGTCTCTTTCCCACTGTCTCTCTCACTCTCTCTCCATCTCCTCTCTCTCTCGTCGGCTCTCTGTCTGGGCTCGTTTCCTCTCTCTCTATCTCACACCCTCTTCTCTGTGTCTGTCGCTACCCCCTCCCTACCCCTCACCCTCCCCCCTCTCCACTCCCTCCCCCTATCCCTCCCCCCCCCAGTCCCCCTCCCCCTCTCCCCTCTCCCTCACCCCTTCCCCCTCCGCCCCCTCCCCTCCCTCCCCCCCTCTCACCCCTCCACGACCCCCCTCCCCCTCCCTCTCTCCATCTATCTCTGTCTCTCACTGTGTGTCCTCTTTCTTTCTTCCTCTCTCTATCTCTATCTTTTCTCTCTCTCTCTCTCTCTCTCACTCTCTATATATAATATATATATATAATATATATATATATATATAAATGCCCCTCTCTCTGTCCTCTCTGTCCCTCTCTCTCTGTTTCTCTCTGCTGTCTCTTCCACCTCTCTGTCCTCTCTCTCGCAGTTTCCCTCTGTCCTCTCTCTCCCCTCTCTCTCACTGTCTCCTTACTCTCTCTCTCTCTCAGCTATATCTCTGGTCTCTCTCCTCTCTTCTCCTCTCTCTCTCTCTTTCTCTCTTCTGCCTCTCTCTGTCTCCATCTCTCCAACTGACTGTCTCTCAGTCTCTCTGTCTCTCTCTCTCTCTCTGTCTCTCTGTTCCTTCTGTCCCTCTCTCTGTTTCTCACCATCTCTCTCTCAGTCTCTCTTTCTCCATCTCTCTCTCGGTCTCTCTCTCCATCTCTCTCTGTCTCTCTCGCTCTCCATTTCTCTCTATCTCTCCCTCTCTGTCTCTCTCTCTCTCGTCACTGTCTCTCTCTCTGTCTTTCATCTCTCTGTCTTCTATCCTTCTCTCTCTCCTATCTCTCTCTGCCCCTCTCTCTGTCTCTCTCTCTCTCCCTCTCTCTCCATTTCTCCTTGTCTCTATCTCTCTCTCCCTCTCCCAGTCTCCCTCCTTTCTTCTCCTTCTCCTGTCTCTCTCCCTCTTCATCTCGCCCCCCGCTCTCTCGTCACTCTCTCTCTCCATCTCACTCTCTCTCTCTCTCTCTCGCTCCGTTTTCCTCTCCATCTCTCTCTCTTGGTCTCTCTCTCTCTCGTCACTCTCTCTCTCTCAACCTCTCTGTCTCTCTCCATCTCTCTCTATCTCACTCTCTCTCTCATATTTCTCTCTGCCACTCTCTCTCTCCGTCTCTCTCTGTCTCTGTTTCTGTCTCTCTATCTCTCCCCCTCTCCCTCTCTTTGTGTCTCTCCCTGTGTCTCTCTCCCTCTGTCTCTGTCTTCTTTATCTCTTGCTGTTTCTATCTCTCTCTCTCCCTCACCCTGTCTCCCTCTCTGCCTCTCACTCTCTCCCTCTGTCTCTCTCTGTCTATATCTGTCTCTCCCCCTCTTCTCTGTCTGTCTCTCTCTGTTTCTCACTGTTCTCTCTGCCTCTCCCTATCTCTCACTCTTCCTCTCGAGTCTCTCTCTGGCCTCTCACATTCATCACTTTCTCCCATGTCTCTCTCTCTCCCCTCTCCTTTGTATCTCTCTCTGTCTCCCCAGTCTCCTCCCTCCTCCCTATATCTGTCTCTCTCCCTCATCTCCTATCACACACACTGTCTCTCTTTCCTCTGTCTCTCCTCTACCTGACTGTCCTGTCTGTCCTGTCTGTCTGTTCTGGCCCTGTCTGTCTGTCTGGCTGTCTGTCGCCTGTCTGTCTGTCTGCTGTCTGTCGAAGGGTCCTCAACAACCCTAATGTCACCCCACCCTCCAGAGATGCTGCTGCCTACCGACTGAGTTACCTTCCACATTTTGATGTCTATCTTTCGGTGTAAACCAGCATCTGCAGTTCCTCTCCCCAACACTCTCCTGCTCTCTCTCTCCCGTCACTTTCCCCTATCTCCCCCTCTCTCCTCCCCTCACTTCCCTCCCATTCTCTCTCTCTCTGAGAGCCTAGCAGTTGGGGAAGTGTCACGGTTTCACTTATAAACAAGGGTTATTGGGGAGAGCGAAGCAATTATATATTTTGCGTTCAGGTTTTCAGGAACCACGTGTTAGCAGAAAAACGTCCGACGAGCCTTGGAAAGGGCGGTGCGACTAGATTTAAGGAGATGTTGCCGGAACTACATACGAGGGTGCCTGAGCTCACAGGGGAATCGGTTGGGGGCAGGCTGGGCCTCATTCCTTGGAGCACAGGGAAGGATAGAAGAGGGGCGATCTTATAAGTGTACCAAAACACCAGAGGAAAGATACGGAGGAGACACCACTGAGTCTCCATGCCCAAGTTAGGGAATCGAGGACCAGAGGGGCAACGTGTTTACGGTGCTGAGAGGTAGGTGGGTTGTGGAGACCATTTTGCATTGGCTCAGAGGAGCCAAACTATATCCCCCACTAGGTGGTCTGGAGGTGGTGTGACTGTAACGAGGCTGTTGCCGGCGGAGGTATATAGCATTGGCGCACTATCCACACAACCCTTTGACAGTTCACATAGGCAGCGGTGAAGCCAGGAGAAATTGGCCGGGCAAATGGCCACCAGATTGGCCGCCTGAGGTCCACAGTGTCGATGGGGAGCCAGTCGTCCAGTGTGGCCCCGTATGGTCCTAAGGGCCTGTTTCCACACTTGTGACACTGTCTCTCTTCGTCTGTCTCTCTCTTTTACCCTCTGGTCGCTCTCTCTCCTCTGTCTCTGTCTCTTGTTCCTGTCAGTCTCCGCCTGTATCTCTCCCGTCCGCTCCTCCCCTCTCTGCTAGAGGGAATTTGGGCGAACGTAGCCCCGATTCAGGATCTATTCCAACTGCTGCGGGCTGGGCAGGGGGGAATGTGTCCGAAGGCCTTTTCCGGGCGCTCTGGGCTCCCCCGCATCCCCCCTATGACCCTCGCCGGATCGGCATAGGTGCATTGGGTGGGGGGGGGGTGGGTTGGGTGGGGGTGGGGGGGAAACAGATTATGTAGGGGCACACAGTGGTATATGCCCGTGCCTCCTCACCACTCCATCAGTCGTCCCTCACACGAACCTTCCGGTCCTATTTAAATCCCTCCACGCCGCCCCGTCCATATCCTAACCATTTCCACCACAGCCCCCATGATGGATTTTAATATGCGCCAGCCAAAAATTTGTTGTGAGTCCGCCGTCGGGGTAAGTGTGAGAGCCCTGAACCCCCACTGTCCAAATTCCAAACCGGGCCACTCCCTTCCGGACCCCGCGAAGCTGAGCCGCGCTGCAGGGGCAACCACCTCTAACGTGCATTAGCAGCACCTTGGCCCGAGCAGATTATCGATTGAAAAAATATCTGGGAACTATCATGTTAGCCTCAAGCATTTCATCACCAGTAAATTTGAGAGTTTGTATCTTTCTTTCATGATCCCTTTGGAAGCAAAAAAACGTCTCAGAAGTAATAAAATCTGGCTGTAAATTTTGCTTCAGGAGGCGATTTCCTTTTTTTGTATGTAAAAACCCCACTTGAGAACCATTGGCGATTTTAAAAAATTTTTAACACCATACAGCCAGGAATTTACCACTCTCTGAAAATTTTTAGGATGCAAAAGGAATCGCGAGAAAAAAACATAAATGAAATGCCTTTGTTGATGAAATGCAAATGCAGAGAGTAGATTTTCAAAGTCTACACTAGAGATTCTGGGCCATTTTGGAAAAGTGCTCTGAAAAGATGGCAGATGGAGTTAAATGCTGTTAAATGTGAAGGAGCTACATCTTGGCATGACCAAAACAAAATAGGACCGTACAAGGATAAATGTAGGGAATTTGAGGAATGCAGTTGGAACAGAGGGATCTAGGAATAAGAACTAGAGCCTAGAATCCCTGAGAGGTGGAATCGCATGTAGACAGGGTGTACCGAAAGCCCTTTGGTGAGCTTGTGGGCCCTTTTATAAATCAGAGCATTGAATATAGAGTAGGGAACGAGAAATGAAATTCCCAATGGTACAAGGCATTGGTAAGCCCAATTCTGAGTAATGGTGTCCAATTATGGGTCGCCTCTATTTAATAGGAAGGATGTCAACAAAATTGAGAGAGAGTACCAGAGAATTAACGAAAGAATGTTGCCAAGGCATCCATGCCAACTAGTGTAACAGAGAAAGTATTGAACAAGTTAGGTCTTATTCTTTGGAGCGCAGAAGGTAGGGGGGACTTGATTTTGGAGGTCTATTAAAAATGAAGAAAGGGATAGACCAGTGTTTAGCAATGGATACATTTTTTTCCTTCCCATTTTTTCCCATTGAGGGTAGGGAAGATTCAAACAGAGGCATGATATAGAATTAAGGGACAGAAGTTTTCGGGGTAACGTTGAGGGGGAACCTTCCTTCACTCAGGGTGGTGGCTGGTGTGAATCATCTTCCCAGCCGAAGTGGTGGAGGCAGGATCGATTTTAAAAATAACATTGAAGAGTAAAGTGGATAGGAATATGGACGTGAAGGGAATGGAGGGGTATGGTCTGAGTGCAGTAGATGGGACTAAGGGGAAAACACATGGGTCGGCCCTGACTGGAATGGCCGAGAAGAGGGCCTGTTTCCGTGCTGTAATTGTTTATAATGGTTAATTTTTAAATTTCAAAAATAACTTTATTCGAATGCAAAATATATACAATAACATTAACCTTGCGAAAATCCATTCCGACATATTCGGAGGCTGTACAATAAGATCAAACAGTTTAGACATATTCTTTTTTCCCTTTTCCCAAAGTTTCCCACAAATCAGTCCCCCACTCCATCCACAAAGGGCGTGGGATACCTTCCCCTTAATTGAGGGGAGTCTCCACAATACCTGTAGTACCCCCCCCCATGTCCGGCAGCGGAAGGGCGTTAGACTGTGGCCCCTCCGCCGCACCGCGCCCTTGGCTTAGAGGCTGCAACCGAGCTTCAGTTGCGTCCCTCAGCACTACTCCTGCAGTCTGCAGCGGGCCAGTCAGGCACAACATCCCTGACGGACATCTCGCTCTGCTTGGGTGGTGAAAACAATGCTTC
>JAVHYY010000920.1:32500-41844 GCA_035221665.1 Okamejei kenojei | reverse complement strand
CTGGGCCCCTTTCCTACTCCCTCCCTCCTCTTACCCTCAGTGTCAACACTGAGCGAGCCAGTGTCCTTCCCCTCAGAATCCAGTGTCCAGCCAGTGTCCCAGGGGGCTAGTAAGGCCTGCTGGAGCGAACGGCATCTAAAAAACCTGTTCAGGGGCCAAAATCAGTGTCCAGCACCCTGATTAAAGACAGTGTTCAGTCCCTGATTAGCTAGTATCAAGTACCGAGCGACGCCAGTGTCTTCCCCATCAGAATCAGTGTCCAGCCAGTGTCAGTGGCTAGTACAGGCCTGCTGGGGCGAAACGGGCCCTCTAAAAACCTGTCAGGGGCCAAAAATCAGTGTCCAGACCCTGGAAAGTCAGTGTTCAGCACCCTGAACACTAGTGTCCAGCACCAAGCGACGCAGAGTCCTTACCCATCAAATTGCCAGGGTTCAGCCAGTGTCCAGGGGCTAGTACAGACCGGTAGCCGAATGGCATCCAAAAACTCAGTTTGGGCCAAAATCAGTTAGAAAATGACATAGATAGTAAAATGGACACAACACACCTCACATGAGGTGGTGGTGCTGGGGGCTAGTACAGACCTAGGGCCGAAGTGGCCATCCAAAAGTCAGTCATTTGGGCTAAAACAGTTTAGAAATGACATAAATAGTAAGGTGGCACACACATGAGGGGCGACTGGGGCTAGTACAGACCTGTAGGGCGAATGGCATCAACAAAAGGGTAATTTTGGGGCAAAAATCAGTTAGAAATGACATGGAATAGTAAGGTGGCCGCAGAAAACACATGAGGGTGGGGTAGGGGCTGGGGGCTCGGTACAGACCTGTAGGGCCCGAATGGCCATCCACAAAAGTACACATTTGGGCAAAAAAAAATCACAGTTAGAAAATGACATAGAATAGTAAGGTGGACACCATGAGGGTTGGGTGTGGCTGGGGGCTTAGTACAGACCCTGTAGGGCCGAATGGCCACACAAAAAGTCATTTTGGGCTAAAATCAGTTAGAAATCACATAAGATAGTTAAGGTTGACACACTGAGGGTGCTAGGGCTAGTAAGACCTGTAGGGGCCGAGATGGCCACACACAAAGCTCATTTTCCAGCTAAAATCAGTTAGAAATGGACTTGGGATAGTAAAGGTGGACACCCATGATGGTGGCTAGTGCTTAGTACACTACCTGTGTGTCCGAAGCCACAACAAAAAGTCATTTCCAGCTAAAATCATTAGATAAATGACAGGATAGTAAGTGGACACACATGAGGGGGGTTTGGCTAGGGGCTCGTACAGACCTGATAGGCCAAATGTCCATTCCAAAAAGTCAATTTGGGCTAAAATCAGTTAGAAATGACATAGAAAATAGTAAGGTGGAACGCACAATGAGGGTGGCCTGGGGGCTAGTACAACCCTTGTAGGGCCGAATGGCAATCCAAAGGCTCCATTTTGGGCCCAAAATCCATGGGAAATGACCACACATGAGGTGGGTAGGTGGTGGGGGCTAGTACAGACCTGTAGGGCCGATATGGCCCATCAAAAAGGTAATTTTGGGCAAAAATCAGTTAGAAATGACATGGGATAGTAAGGTGGACACACATGAGGGTGGGTAGGGGCTGGGGGCTAGTACAGACCTGTAGGGCCGAATGGCCATCCAAAAAGTCATTCAGACCTGTAGGGATAGAAGTGGCCGAATCCAAAAAGTCATTTTGGGCTAAAATCGTAGAAATGACATGGGATAGTAAGGTGGACACACATGAGGGTGGGTAGGGGCTGGGGGCTATCCATCCCGTTCATCATTTTAAAGACCTCAATCAAGTCCCCCCTTGACCTTCTGACCCTAACCTGACTTGTTCAACCTTTGTCTGTAACTTTGTTGCTGGAACCCAGGCAACGTTGTAGACTGAAGGAGGATGAGAGAGGGGGGGGGGGGGGAGAGAGAGAGGGGGGAGAGAGAGGACAGAGGAGAGGGGGAGAGGTGAGAGAGAGAGAGAGAGAGGGGAGAGAGAGGGGGGGAGAGGGGTGAGAGCGAGAGAGAGAGAGAGGGGGAGAGGGAGAGCGAGAGTACAGAGAGGGGGTGAGAGGAGAGGAGAGAGTGAGAGAGAGAGAGAGAGAGTGAGAGAGACCAGAGAGAGAGACAAGAGATGAGAGGCTGAGGAGAGAGGGACGAGAGAGAGGGAGGAGAGAGAGAGAGAGAGAGAGAGAGAGAGGGGGAGAGGCGAGAGAGGGAGAGAGAGGAGAGAGAGAGAGAGACAGAGCGTGGGAGGGGGGGAGGGGGGGGCGGGATAGAGAGAGAGAGAGAGAGAGAGAGAGAGAGAGAGAGAGATGAGGGGGGGAGAGAGAGTGAGTAGGTTGAGAGAGAGAGAGAGAGAGAGAGAGAGCGAGAGGGGAGCGAGAGAGAGGCTCCTTTCGCTCCCTTCTGCGCAGAGAGAGAGGGAGAGAGAGAAGAGAGAGCAGAGAGAGAGAGAGACAGAGAGTGGGGGGGATCGGAGAGGGAGGATGAGAGACGAGAGAGAGAGGGAGGAGAGAGAAGAAGAGGCCTCTCTCGGTTCCCTCTCTCTCTCTCGGCTCTTTCGGCGACTCTTCCCCTCTCTCTCTCTCCTCTTTCCTCGTCTCCCGACTCTCTTTTGTCTCTCTCTCCAATATTACACGCTCTTTTTTTTGTTTTTCGCGTCTCTCTCTCTCTCTTTTTCTCTCTCTCTCTCCTCTTTCGTCTCTTTCTCTCTCCCCTCTCTCTTTTTCTCTCTCTCTCGCCTCAAAACTTCCTGTCTCTCTCTCTCTCTCTCCCTCTCTCGCTTTTTTTTCTCTCTCGCTCTCCCTCTTCTCTCTCTCTCTCCCTCTCTCTTTTTGTCTCTCTTTCTCTCTCTCGTCTCTCGATAGCTCTCTCTTTCCCTCACTCTCTCTTTCTCGCCCTCTCACAGAGGAGAGGGGGGGTAGGTTTCTTTGCGTCTCTCTCTCTTTGTTCGCTCCGGGGGGGTGTGAGAGAAGGAGCCCTTCTCCCTACCCTCAGACCATCCAGGGGGGGGGGGCAGTGGGGAACATGTAAAGAGGGGGAGAGGTGAGAGATTCCCGGTCTCAAGTCTTTTCTGGCTTTTAACCCGTGTCGCTTCTCTGGCCTCAAAAGCCTGTTTCTGAGCGAGGGATGGGCGGCGCCAAGTCCCCCCCCCCCCGTCGGGTTCTTCCCGGCCTAGCATTTTAGGGCATTTCTTTTAACCCCTGTCTGTGATTTCTGGCCCTCAAAAGCCTGTACTAACTTCTTTTCATTAGGAGAAGAGAAGAGGAGAGAGCGCGACGTGCGAGAGAGAGAGAGAGAGATGACCGGCCCAGGGCGAGAGAGAGAGAGAGGAGATAGGGGGGGGGGGGGCAGGAGACATGTAAGAGGGGGACTATCGAGAAAGTCTCATTTTCCCAGGGGCCTAGATTACTATTCTTTCCTTCATATCTTACATTCTTATCCTTTCTATCTTTTAGTTCATCAATTTGCTTTCCAACCCCTGTCAGTTTCTGGGATTTCTGGCCTCGGGGGGGGGAAGGGGGGGGGGGAGGATCAAAAAGCTTTGAGAGGTGGGGGGGGGGGGGGGGGGGGGGGGGGGTTGGGTGGGGGGGGGGGGAGGGGGGGGGGGGGGGGGGGGGGGGGGGGGGGGGGGTTTAAGAGAAAGAGGAAGAGGGGGGGGGGGGGGGGGGGGGGGGGGGGGGGGGGGGGGGGGGGGAGGGGGGGGGGGGGGGAGGGGGGGGGAGGAGGGGGGGGGGGGGGGGGGGGGGGGGGAGATGGTTGGGGGGGGGGGGGGGGGGGGGGGGGGGGGGGGAGGGGGGGGGGGGGGGGGGGGGGGGAGAGAGAGAGAGAGAGAGAGAAGTCCTTGATGCAGTTGTACAGGGCCCTTGGGGGGAGAGAGAGAGAGAGAGAGAGAGAGAGGGGTGGGGTGGGGGGGCAGAGAGATGTAAGAGAGGGGGTAGGGAGATGAAAGTCTCATTCCCGGCCTAGCTATAACTTATTTAGGGAAATCCCAACCCACGCCACCCCCCTTTCTAAAACCCCTGTCTGTGATTCCTGGCCTCACAAAGTTTGTTTCTGAGAGAGCGCTGCCACCACCTCAAGAGAGAGAGAGAGGCCCTGGGTGAGATCTCTCCCACCCTGGAGTATTGCGTACAGTTGTGGTCCCTAATCTGAGCGAAGGACATTCTGGCTACTTTGAGTGGAGCCTAGCTTGACCAAAAGGCATCCATTTTTAAATTATTTTAAAATTATTTGCACTCACTGGTTCAAAAATTAAATAGTGAGTGGTGTTTCTCTCTACTAAATGACTGCTCTTTCTTAATTAAATATTTTTTCACTCTCCAACAAGGTTTGGTGTTTGTTTCCAGGTTCCTAAACAGTGTTTGGATGTTAGAAACATAGGAACATAGAAATTAGGTGCAGGAGCAGGCCATTCGGCAGGCAGCCAGCTCATGGACTTGGAGAAAGCAACACACAATGCAAAGAAAAACTGAGAAATGTCGACATATTCTGCTTGCGACTGTGGCCCGAGAGTCCAGCAGAGACATTGGCAAGGGTGGAAAAATTAATTTGTACATTTTAAACCATTTTTATGTGAAAAACACAGAGAGAGAGAGAGAGAGAGTGAGAGAGAGAGAGAGAGTGAGTGAGCTAAGCCAAAAGCCTGCAATTTTAAAAGGGGGAGAACAAGAGATTTTTGAATTTATTTTTCACAATACTTGGCTCAAAGGTTGCAATGCACTTGTAGGGATGTGTGCAAATCATTATTGACACGTTTTTTACTTTTTTTTTTTTTTCCCCAGAATTTCGCCAAAGGAGAGAAATGTGTATTCAGCAGCCAGCCATCCAGACAGTCACGTGGTCTTGCAGAAAGCAACACACAATGCAAAGGAATGCTGTGAAATGTCCTATTTGCTTGAGACTGTGGCCCGAGGGTCCAGCAGAGCTACTGGCAAGGGTGGAACATTTAATCTGTACATTTTAAACAAAATTTTTGCTTGCTTGCTTGTTATTAAAGTGATTTACAATTTTCTTGCAATGAAATAAAAGACAATTCTTCCAATCACACAGCACACTTGCCTTATGAATATTATTCTCGTCGCACACTGAGGCCGGATGAGCCTCCTGGAGGGAGGGAGGGAGAGCGGGGGCAGCCACTATAAAGAAAATTGCCTTTTTGGGTAATTCAAATCAATTTTCACTGTTCTGCTAATATAGAATAGTCCACATTGATTTTACTAACCCAAAAACACAATTTTTTAAAAATTGGTCATCCAAAAAAGAGAGAGAGAAAGAGAGAGGGGGGGGGCCAGAGAGATTTAAAGAGGGGGACTGGAGAGAAAGTCTCATTCCCGGCCTAGCTTTTCAGGCTTTTAACCCGTGTCATTAATTTCTGGCCTCAAAAGCCTGTTTCTTGACAGAGAGAGAGAGAGAGAGAACGAAACAGGAAAAGAAAGAGGTGCAGACCGTCAGGCCCTGGGGATTTTTCAGCCTTCAGTCCCATCAGTCTAGCCAACACCACTTCCTGCCTAATGTGGATTTCCCTTCAGTTCCTCCGTCACCCCAGATCCTCTGGCCACTAGTACATCAGGAAGATTGTCTGTGTCCTCCTTAGTGAAGACGGATCCAAAGTACCTGTTCAACCCATCTGGCATTTCCTTGTTCCCCAGGAGAAATTCACCTGTTTCTGTCTTCAAGGGCCCAACTTTGGTCTTCACTCATTTTTTCTTCTTCACATACCTAAAGAAGCTTTTACTATCCTGCTTTATAATCTTGGCTAGATTACCCTCATACCTCATCTTTTCTCCCCATATTGCCTTGTTAGTTATCTTCTGTTGCTCTTTAAACATTACCCAGTCCTCCGGCTTCCCGCTCATCTGTGCTACGTTGCACTTCTTCTCTTTTATTTTTATACTGTCCCTGACTTCCCTTGTCAGCCACAGTCGCCCCTTACTCACTCCCCTTGGAATCTTTCTTCCTCTTTGGAATGAACTGACCCTGCTTCACCTTCTGTATTATTCCCAGACATACCTGCCAGTGTTGTTCCACTCTCTCTCTCTCTCTCATCCCTGCTAGGGCATCTTTCCAGTCAACTCTGGCCAGCTCCTCCCTCCCTCCCTCCCTCCCTCCCTCCCTCCCTCCCTCCCTCATGGCTCCGGCGGTGAATGTCAGGAGCCGGGGCCCGGAGCGGAGAGACTGCGGCCGCCTCTGGGATGGATGGATGGATGGATGATGGATGGATGGATGGATGGATGGATGCGCTCAGGGCGCGGGTTTGTGAATGAGCCGAAGCACTGAGGTGAGCGGATATTTCACCGCGCTCTTCACCTGCTCCCTGAACTTGGACTGGGTCACCGCGTAAATAAATGTGTTGGTGCAGCAGCTGAGATTACTCAGCAAATACCCGACGTAGTTAAAGATCCACTTGAGAATCATTCAGATCATTTCCAATTCCTGTGATCTGATAATAGACGAAGTTTACAACCAGCGTCAGCCACAGGAGGATGAAGCTGCCGGAGATGGTGAAGAGTAAAACCACAGACCTCCTCCTGCTCTCTCCATCTCCGGGTCACTGCGGTCGGTTCCCCCCCTTGCTCTCACCCCTCAGCCCCTTACGGACCCGACTGGCCACTAAAATGTGGCGGACTGTCAGAGCGTTGAGCAGCAGGATCACAGCGAAAGGGAGGAACGGAGTTAAAACCGTGTCGATCCAGTCATATGCCACCCACCCGGGGTCAGTGTAATAACTGTCCGGCGTGGCACAGCCCCACGGGACATTGTCGATGATTGTCCGGGGTTCCCATGTGAAGTAGCGGGGAAGGTTTTTCAGACAGAGCAGTGAGAGGACGCCCGGCTGTTGCCAGAACCGCAGCCGCAGTTTTCCCGGTGCAATATTTAGTTTTCAGCTTCTGGCAACAAATGGCGACAAAGCGATCAAAGGTGAAAGTGACGGTGAACCAGACAGAACAGTCTGTAGCTGCAAACATCAGTACAACGTTAACGCTGCACACAGGGGTGATGGTCAGGAAACTCCAATAAAAGTAATGATATCGGAGCTGATACAAAATGACCTCGGTGATGAGGGCCAGTAGATCGGCCGCTGCCATGGCCACCAGGTAGCGAGTGGTGCAGGTGGAGAGGCCGCACTTTCCCCGGGACAGGATCACAATCGCCACTACATTCACTGCGGAAAGACAAGGGAACGGACACTGGGCATTTACTCAACACGGTCTCCGGGGCTGACTAAACACCGGCTCGACTTTCAGCTCAAGATCAGGAGTGTTGGAGTCGGTGCGCGGCTGCTGCAAGTTTAACGATGTCAGAGCCGGCTGCGACTGTGCCCGACCCGCCTGCCTGCTTCAGGGGAGAGAGATAAGGCGACGGGCGGGGAGGGAACGAGCAGCCACCCGCTACAATAGGCGCAATGGTCCTTTCTATAGTTAACCCTGCCGCTGCTCACAGTCTCTGATGGGCCGCTTTCACAGATTTAACCGTGACCGGCCGCGTTTAACCAGGGCTCTGGGAACTCGGCATCTGATGGGGACGTGGAGGCTTCCAGAGGGAAGGCAGGGACAACTTAGATACCGGCAGCAGAGTGGCTCCGTTAATGGATTCATTCCACAGTGAGTTCAGTTCAGTAACAACACACACACGCCGGTAGATCCGCGGCCACTGGTTCAGGAGATGGATCCAATTATTGACCAACAGGCTGTGGGTGGAATCCGACTGTGACAGACAGACTCCACAGTGAGACACAGTGTCCACAGGAGCGGCTGTTCACTCTGATCAATAACTCACACACAGTGAACTTCACAATGTGAACCCCTCTCTCCCAGTCACACCGTCCCGGAGAGCTGCCTGCCTGCCTGCCTGTCCCGAGCACTGGGACAACTCTGGGCAAGGTGCCACTGAAGGCAAGAACAACATTCTAGTGGCTCCCGGCAGCAGTGAGAGAAAAAGAGGGTTAGTTTCAGCTGTCTGAAAATAAGAAAAATCACAGCGGTAATTCAAAAATCTTTCACTGAGAGGATTGATATTCTTCACATATTCTTGTACATGATCATCAGTTGGGAACTTGTAACATGATCAGAATCAGGTCAACACCAGTTAACACACGGAGTTATAAAACTTGAATTGTTCTGCTCACTTACCAGGGACTCCAACGGCAGCAATGATCACGTACAAGATTTTCTCCACGTCGTAATATTCCCAAAGTTTTTCCCGCCCCATTTCCTCTGCCCAGCGACTTCCACGTGAGCTGCCGGTAATGTCTCGGAATGAAATGCTGGGGCAGAACATTCCTGGAGATTTTATACCATTTTCCGTCTCCACCGGGACAGTGAAGTTTCAACAGAGTTTAAAAATAGAGATTTTGAAATGATTCACAAACAGATGACATCAGCCGAGTGAAATCCCTGCTGAGACAGACAGGTTGTGATGTATTTAGGGAATTGATTGAGAAACTCAAAAGACTGGGAATTGTGGCGATAGATACTGAGGGATGGAAATTGGGAGCGGCGGCAATGTTCCAGCAAAGTGGATATTGTTTCAAACTCCATCAGATCCAACTCTCCACCTCATGTTGTTTGTCTGATTTCCTTCAATCCGTTTCACTTAGCAAGGCAATGCCAAATTCCAGGGACCCTCTCAGGGCTTCTGGTGCCCAGTTTGAAGGTGGACTGGACTGGGCGACCTTTGTCCACAGGTTGAGGAATTAGTTCAACAGATAACCTCGGACTAAAATGTCCCCCCCCCCCCCCCCCCTCCTCCTCCCACACTCTGCCTCACCACTCAATATGATCGCGGCTTCACTGACTGTGACCTCAACCCCACACTCCCGCTGACTGACCCCGGGAACCATTCACTCCCTGCTTGCCTGGAATAGATCTGACTATACCATGGGGCAATAACATTCTCTGCCTTCCTTCATCACCTCTGAGGAAGAACGGCCCAAAGATTCACGACACTCAGGGAACAGAAACATTGCCGCCTCAGAATTGTCCTAAACCTAAATAAAACGGCGAATGATGCAGCACCTCTCCCTCCTCTCGTTCCCTCTCCCTCCATCCTTACTGATGTCACTCTCCCCGAACTGTTACTCTCTCTCCTACGCTCTCTATTCCCCCTATCTGGTCTGCCCTCTCTTTTCCGTCCTCTGATGGAGTGACACACAGTGGGATAGTACTGATGGAGGGTCAGAAATGGGGCAGAACTGACGCAGGGACACACTGTGGTGGTACTGATGGAGGGACACACTGTGGTGGTACTGATGGAGGGACACACTGTGGTGGGACTGATGGAGGGACACACTGTGGTGGTACTGATGGAGGGACACACTGTGGTGGTACTGATGGAGTGACACA
>JAVHYY010000920.1:0-27500 GCA_035221665.1 Okamejei kenojei | reverse complement strand
GGGATAGTATCAAAACAAAAGATGAAGCATACAAAGTAGCCAGAAAAAGCAACCTACCAGAGGACTGGGAGAAATTCTGAGTCTAGCAGAGGGGACATTGGGCTTATTTAGGAAAGGGAACATAAGGATTATGAAAGTAAACTGGCAGGGAACATAAAAACTAACTGCAAATGTTTTTATAGATATGTAAGTCACTTTTGCAGGCGGAAACAGGTCAATTGATCATGGGGAACAAGGATGACAGTGGCATACCAAATTGAAGTAACTATTTGGCTCTGTCTTCACTAAGGAAGACATAAATAATCTGTTGTGGGATAAATAGCATGGGACCGGGGGTTCAAATAAGATGGAGGAATGAGTGAATCTAGGTTAGTGGTGTTGGGTAAATTGAATGGATTAAAGGCCGGAGGATAAATCCTCTGGGCCAGATAGGCTGCACCAGAGTACACAAGGGTAGCCACACAAATAGTGGATGCAATTAGTGAAAAATTTTCAAAAAACTCTTTATGTTCTGGGCGTACTTCCAGAGGATTGGAGGGTAGCTAATGTAGCCACACTTTTTAAAAAAGGAGGGAGAGAGAAAACGGGGAATTACAGACCAGCTAGTCTAAAATCGATAGAATGGGGAAACTGCTGGAGTCAGTTATTAAAGATGGGGATATGCAGCACATTTGGAAAGTGGTGAAATCATCGGACAAAGTCAGCATGGATTTACGAAAGGTAAATCAAGGTCTGACGTATCTGATAGATTTTTCGAGGATGTTAACTAGTGGAGTGGATAATGGAGAGCCAGTGGATTGTGTTAAATCTGAACTTCCAGAAGGCTTTTCGACAAGGTCGCACAAAGAGAATTTATAGTATACAAACTTAAAGCACACGGTATTGGGGGTTCAGTATTGATGTGGATAGAGAACTGGCTGGCAGACAGGAAGCAAAGGGTAGGATTAAACGGATCCTTTTCAGAATTGGCAGGCAGTGACTAGTGGGAGTACCGCAAGGCTCAGTGCTGGGACTCCAGCTATTCACAATATATATTAACGATTTGGACGACGGAATTGAATGCACCATCTCCAGGTTTGCGGAAGACACGAAGCTGGAGGGCAGTGTTATCTGTGAGGAGGATGCCAGGAGGTTGCAAGGTGACTTGGATAGGCTGGGTGAGTGGGCAAATGCATGGCAGATGCAGTATAATGTGGATAAATGTGAGGTTATCCACTTTGGTGGTAAAAGGAGGAGGGTAGACTATACTGAATGGTGGCCGATTAGGAAAAAGGGGAGATGCAACCAGACCTGGGTTTGTCATTGGTACAACAGTCATTGAAAGTAGGCTAATGCAGGTGCTGCAGGCTGTGAAGAAAGCGAATTGTATGTTAGCATTCATAGCAAAAGGATTTTGAGTATGGGGGGGGGTAGGGGAGCAGGGAGGTTCTAATGCAGTTGCACAGGGTTTTTGTGAGAGCACACCTGGACTATTGCGTGCAGTTTTGGACTCCAAATCTGAGGAAATACATTCTTGCCATAGAGGTGGTACAGAGAAGGTTCACCAAACTGATTCCTGGATGTCAGGACTTTCATATGAGGAAAGACTGGATAGACTCGTCTTGTACTGGCTATAATTTTAGAAGATTGAGGGAGGATCTTATAGAAACTTACAAAATTTCTTAAGGTGTTTGACAGGCTAGATGTTGAGATTGTTCCTGATGTTTTGGAGGTCCATAACAAAGGGTCACAGTTTAAGCATAAAGGGGAATTCCATTAGGACCGAGATGAGGAAAACTTTTTTTCACACAGAGAGTGGTGAGTCTCTGGAATTATCTGCTACAGAAGGTGGTTGAGGCCAGTTTCATTGGCTTTATTTAAGAGGGAGTTAGATGTGGCCCTTGTGGCTAAAGGGATCCGGGGGGTATGGAGAGAAGCAGGTACAGGATACTGAGTTGAATGATCAGCCATGATCATATTTAATGGCGGTGCAGGCTCGAAAGGCCGAATGGCCTACTCCTGCACCTATTTCCTATGATTCTATGTTTCTAATCACCGTTTGCATTTTCAAAACATACACACATTTGCATTTTCAACACAAACCATTTTTTTGTATTTTTTTTTCAAAGTAAATATTTTGCATTTTCAAAGCAAACCATTTTGCATTTTCAAAGCAAACCTTTGCTTTTTCAAAGCAAACAACCTTTTGTAATTTTCAAAGCAAACTGCAATGGCATTTTCGAATCAAACCGCCATTTGCATTGTCGAAGCAAACTTTTGCATTTTCGAAGTAAACCTCCTTTGCATTTTCAAAGCAAGCCTTTTACATTTAAAGCAAATCCACCTTGTGCATTTTCAAAGAAAAAAACAAAAAAACCGTTTTTTTTTTAGCATTTACAAAAAGCAAAACAAATTTTCCATTTTCAACACAAACCTTTTGCCTTTTCAAAGCAAACACTTTGCATTTTCAAAGCAAACCATTTGCATTTTCAAATCAAACTTTTGCCTTGTTCAAAGCAAACCTTTTCATTTTCAAAGCAAACCATTCGCATTTTCAAATCACACCCTTTTGCATTAAAAAATTTTCAAATCAAACCTTTTTGTCATTTTCAAATCAAACCCTTGGTTTCAAAAACCTTTTGCATTTTCAAAGCACTCCACCTTTTGCATTTTCAAAGCAAACCACCTTTTGCATTATCAATGTAAACCTTTTGCATTTTCAAAGCAAACCACATTTTGCATTTCCAAACCAAACCACCATTTGCATTTTTAACCTAAATCACCTTTTATATTAAAAAAAACATTTTGCAAATCTCAAACCACCTTTCATTGGCTATATTTAAGAGTGATTTGGATGTGGCCCTTGTGGCTAAGGGGATCAGAGGGTATGGAGAGAAGGCAGGTACGGGATACTGAGTTGGATATCAGCCCATGATCATATTGAATGGCGGTGCAGGCTCGAAGGCTAATTGGCCTACTCCTGCACCTAATTTCTATGTTTCCAGTTTCAAACAAACCATTTGCATTTTCAATGCAAATCATTTGAATTTTCAAAGCAAACCGTATGCATTTTCAAAGCAAACCACATTCTGCATACCAAACCACAATTTGAACCCAAATCATCATTTTGAAACCAAAACCTCCTGTTGCATTTTGAACCAAAACACCATTTTCAACCTCTCGCATTTCAAACCAAACCTCCTACCTCCTTTTGCATTTTCAAACCAAAAACTTCCTTTTGTCATTTTTCTTTTGCATTTTCAAACCAAACCTCCTTTTGCATTTGACCAAACCCAACACACTTTTTTCAAATCAAACTTAGCATATTTTTTTTTTTATTTTCAAAAAAACTTTTGCATTACGCAAATTCAAAGCAAACTTTTTGGGCGTTTTGCCTTTTTCCAACCTTTTTCATTTCAAACCAAAACTTTTGCCTTTTACATATTTAATCTCTTCGCATTTTCAAAACAAAAACATTGCTTTGCATTTTCATTTTCAAATCTAACCTTTTTTTGCATTTTCAAAGCAAACCTTTTGTACTTTCAAAGCAAAACCGCCAGTTTGCATTTTAGCAAACCACCATTTTTTGCATTTTCAAAGCAAACCACCTTTTGCATTTTCAAACAGCCAAACCATTTTTTCAAAACAAACTCTCTTTTGCATTTTCAATGCAAACGTTTTCCTGACAAAAGCAAAAACCTATAGCATTTTTCAAAGCAAAACCTTCTGCATTTTAAACCAAATCTCCATATTTCAGTTTCAAACCAAACCACCATTTGCGTTTTCCATGCGTTCAATTCAAACCCCCCATTTGCATTATCCAAACCAAAACCTTTTTGTCAAACCAAACATTCAAACCAAACCAGCCGTTTGTTTGGGGGATTTCAACCAAACATTTTGCACCCTGTTTGCATAAACACCACCGGTTGCAATTTCAAACCAAAATTGTAAATTTTTAAACGTAATGTTTTTCTTCCTTTTGCATTTTCAAAGCCAAACTTTTGCAGTTCAAAAGCAAACCTTTTGCAACTTTTTTTCCCCAAACAAACCGTTTTGCTTTTCCAAAATTTGAAACCTTTTTTTTTTCAAAGCAAACCTTTTCAATTTTCAAAGCAAATCTTTTGAATTTTGCATTGTTGCAAACAAAAGTCTCAGTTTTGCAGAACCACCAGTTGCCGTGTTTCAATCCAACCAATAGTTCCATTTGCTTTTTAGCCTTTTTCAAACCACCATTTGATCCTTCCATTTTCAAAACAATGCACCATTTTGCATTTTCAAACCAATGTTTATTTCACCTGTTTGCACCTCTCTGCATTTCAAAGCAAACCACCATTCATTTTGAAATCAACCAAACCTCCTTTTGCTTTTTTCAAACCAAACTTTTGTATTTTCAAAACCTCCTTCTTGCATTCAAAGCAAAAACCTGCAAAGCCAAACCAACATTTGCATTTTCAAAAACTTTTTGCCTTCTCAAACCAAAACCTTTTGGCATTTTCAAACCAAACCACAATTTGCATTTGAAACAACCATCATTTGCATTTCAAACCAAACCACCGTTTTGCATTTTCAAACGAAACTCATCTTTTGCATACAAACCAAACGACCTTTCAACCAAACCAAACGACCTTTTGCATTTTCTAACCAAACACATTTCAAACCAAGACACAATTTTGCTTTTTATGCATGCAAACCACCATCTGCATTGTCAAAGCAAACGACCTTCTGGATATCAAAGCAAATTACCTTCGGCATTTTCAAGGCAAACCCACCTTTTACATTTTCAAGCAAACAACCTTTTGCATTTTCAAAAGCAAACCACTCTTCCCGTTGTCAAACCAATTCTTCCCTTTTCCAAAGCAAACCATTTGCATTTTTCAATGCAAATCCATATTGAATTTTCAACGCAAACCTCAAAGCAAACCGTTGCATTTTTCAAAGCAAACCACATGAATGCATTACTAATCCAAACCACCATTTGCATTTTGAAACCAAACCTCCTGTTGCATTTTGAAACCAAACCACCATTTTCAGTTCAAACCAAACCTGGAAACTTCCTTTTGCATTTTTTTGCATTTTCAAACCAAATGGCATTTTCAAATCCTTTTGCATTTTCAAAGCTTTTGCAAATTCAAATCAAACCTTTTGCCTTTTCATTTTAAATCTTTCGCATTTTCAAACAAACATACCTTTGCATTTTCAAATCTAACCTTTTGCATTTTCAAAGCAAACCTTTTGTACTTTCAAAGCAAAAACCGCCATTTGCATTTTCTAGCAAACACCATTTTGCATTTTCAAAGCAAACCACCTTTTGCATTTTCAAACAGCCACCATTTCCATTTCAAAACAAACTCTCTTTTTGCATTTTTCAATGCAAACGTTTTCCAATTCCAAAGCAAACCTATAGCTTTTCAAAGCAAACCTTCTGCATTTTCTACAAATCTCCTTTTGCAGTTTCAAAGCCAAACCACCATTTGCGTTTTCAAACCAAACCCCATTTGCATTATCAAACCAAAACTTTTGCATGTTCAAAACCAAACATTTTGCATTTTCTAACCAAACAACCGTTTGTTTTTTTCATACAAACACACCGGTTGCAATTTCAAACCAAAATTGAATTTTTAAACGTAACTTCCTTTTGCATTTTCAAAGCAAACCTTTTGCAGTGTCAAAAGCAAAACCTTTTGCAATTTCCAAACAAACCTTTTGCAATTTCCAAGCAAACCTTTTGCATTTTCAAAGCAAACCTTTTCAATTTTCAAAGCAAACCCTTTGCATTTTCAAACAAAATCTCATTTTGCAGATTCAATCCAAACCACCATTAGCTTTTTCAAACAAAACCACCATTTGCATTTTCAAAACAATGCACCATTTGCATTTTCAAATCCAATGCACCTTTTGCATTTTCAAACCAAACTCCACCATTTAGCATTTTCAAACCAAACCTCCTTTTGCTTTTTCAACCAAACCAACATGTGCATTTGCAAGCCAAACCTAACATTTGCATTTTCAAACCAATCCTCCTTTTGCATTTTCAAAACCAAACCACAATTTGCATTTTGAAACATAACCATCATTTGCATTTTCAAACCAAACCACCGTTTTGCATTTTCAAACGAAAACTCATCTTTTGCATTTTCAAACCAAACGACCTTTTGCATTTTCAAACCAAACACATTTTGCATTTTATATGCAAAAACCACCATCTGCATTGTCAAAGCAAACGACCTTCTGGAATCAAAGCAAATTACCTTCGGCATTTTCAAGGCAAAACCACCTTTTACATTTTCAAAGCAAACATCCTTTTGCATTTTCAAAGCAAACCACTTCTTCCCGTTTCAAAGCAAACCATTTGCATTTTCAATGCAAATCAATTTGAATTTTCAAAGCAAAAACCGTTGCATTTTCAAAGCAAACCACATTATGCATTACTAAACCAAACCACCATTTGCATTTTGAAACCAAACCTCCTGTTGCATTTTGAAACCAAACCACCATTTTTCATGTTCAAACCAAACTCCTATTGCATTTTCAAACCAAAACTTCCTTTTGCATTTTCAAAGGAAACCGTTTGCATTTTCAAACCAAACCTATTGCATTTTCAAATCAAACTTACTTTTGCATTTCAAAGGGAAACCTTTTGCAAATTCAAAGCAAACCTTTTGCTTTTCAAATTAAATCTTTCGCATTTTCAAAACAAACATACCTTTGCATTTTCAAATCTAACCTTTTGCATTTTCAAAGCAAACCTTTTGTACTTTCAAAGCAAACCGCCATTGCATTTTCATAGCAAACCACCATTTTGCATTTTCAAAGCAAACCACCTTTTGCATTTTCAGGACAGCCTCCATTTCCATTCTCAAAACAAACTCTCTTTTGCATTTTCAATGCAAACGTTTTTCCAATTCCAAAGCAAACCTATAGCTTTTTCAAAGCAAACCTTCTGCATTTTTCAAACCAAATCTCCTTTTGCAGTTTCAAAACCAAACACCATTTGCGTTTTCAAACCAAACCTCCATTTGCATTATCAAACCAAAGCTTTTGCATGTTCAAACCAAACATTTTGCATTTTCAAACCAAACCACCGTTTGTTTTTTTCATACAAACACACCGGTTGCAATTTCAAACCAAAATTGAATTTTTAAACGTAACTTCCTTTTGCATTTTCAAAGCAAACCTTTTGCAGTGTCAAAGCAAACCTTTTGCAATTTCCAAACAAACCTTTTGCAATTTCCAAGCAAACCTTTTGCATTTTCAAAGCAAACCTTTTCAATTTTCAAAGCAAACCCTTTGCATTTTCAAACACAATCTCATTTTGCAGATTCAATCCAAACCACCATTAGCTTTTTTCAAACAAAACCACCATTTTGCATTTTCAAAACAATGCACCATCATTTGCATTTTCAATGCACCTTTTGCATTTTCAAACCAAACCACCATTAGCATTTTCAAACCAAACCTCCTTTTGCTTTTTCAAACCAAACCAACATGTGCATTTGCAAGCCAAACCAACATTTGCCATTTTCAAACCAATCCTCCACTTGCATTTTCAAACCAAACCACCATTTATATTCAAACCAAACCCCATTTGCATTTTCAAACCAAACACATTTGCATTTTCAAACCAAACCACCATTGCATTATCAAACCAAACCACCATTTGCTTTTCAAAGCAAACCTTTTGCATTTTCAAACCAAACATTTTGCTTTTTCAAACTAAACCTCCATTTGCATTTTTGAAAGCAAACGTTTTGCATTTTCAATCCAAACCACCAATTACATTTTGAAACCAAACCAACATTTTGCATTTTCAATCAAACCACTTTTTGCATTTTCAAACCAAACCTCCATTCCATTCTCGAAACAAACTAACTTTTGCATTTTCAAAGCAAACCTTTTGCATTTCCAAAGCTAAACCTTTCGCATTTTCAAACCAAACCACCATTTGCATTTTCATACCAAACCAACATTTTTATTTTCAAACTAATACCACCATTAGCATCTTAAGTCATTATCCAAATACACACATTCCACATAACTTCAAGTTGCCAGCACAGGTAGCAAAGACTTCAAACCTGATCCATTTTAAAACGTAGCAACAAGAATTAAAAAAATATATATTTACACCATTGTACCCAATGCATTTCAGTTTGCTTAAAGGAACACCTCACACATACACAAAAGAATGTACAAAAGCCATTTACAAAAGCAGTTCATACTATATATACTTCAAAGTCTTCTCTTTGTAATCTACTTTCCCATTTTCTGAACAAAACCTTTTTTTTCTCACCAAAAACTTGGTTTCAGAAAATTTACAAGAAAGATTTTACAAGCCATTGTGTTTTATTAGCTCAGGCATTGCTCTGGAGGACCGAGGTCTCTCAATTGTGGTTATAAAGTATTTAAATTGTGAAAGTCTTCTTGTTGAAAACGAGAAATTAAGTTGGAGATAAAACCCGTGACATCATTTTTTCTCTCCTACCATAAGCCTTCACAATGATAGGCAACAGGGTGGGGATGGTCCAATTCCCTGTCAGTCAAGATCGTGGACGCTGTGATTGGACATTATCCAGATCGTGATTGTTCAGATTTCCCATCACTCAAAGTCTGGCCACACCCACTGAAGTGGCAACCAATCAGACTCCCCTTTTTCAAAGTCTGGCCACACCCAATAAGGTCTTCAAATTCCACAGACAAAGACCCACATTTCTCATTCTGGGCTCACCAATGCAAGGTTGCCTGCTGTTCTGTTGCTCTGTGCCAAACGTTTTATTCAAATCTTGAAGGCAGGTTTGTTTTAACTCTCAATCTTGAATGTAATACTGTTTCTCTTCTTCTTCTGCCTCAGTCCTAACTCCCTTCCTTTTCTTCATCTGCCTTTAGTCGGGAAATGCTTTAATTCTGTCCGAATTTCCCCGCCAATTTCCCCTATTTTGCGTTGTCAGGAAAAGGGATCCCGCCACCTTTATCATTTTCCTAACCATTTGGTCAGCATGTAACTTAATATTCTAAACTTCTTATTTGTACTTAGAATTCAAATACCATATATGTTTGGACTGTGGTTCCTCCTTCAATGTTATCCAGAGAATACCCCATAGATTGATAGAGAGAGAGAGAAAAATAGAAAAAAAAACAGGTTTCTCAATTCTTAAAAACTACAATTAATCACAAATTTTTCAACCAGGCAGACACTCGCTAATCAAGACCCAAATTTCTCAACTTGGCAGACTCCTTATCCCATTAAACATACCGCCCCCAAATATCTCAACCAGGCAAGACTCGTTAAGCGAGACCCCAGTTTCTCAACCTGGCAGACGTCTCAATCATTGAGAGAGAGAGAGAGAGAAAGAGAGAGCCTCTTATTTCTCAACCCGGCAATTCCTCGAATGTCTCAACAAGGCAGGCGCACACCTCGTCCCCTGTATCTCAACCAGACAAACTACGGATGTCTCAACAAGGCCGGCAAGCAAGCCCTTTATAGAGGGAGAGAGGAAACAAAAATAAAGAGAGACACAGAGAGAGAGAAAGAGATAGCTCAATTCCTTCTTAAAATACATACACAATTCCTCCTTAAAAATACATAAAATACATATGTAAAAATACATACACAATTCACAATTGGTCTTACCTTTGTCTATCTCTAAGAGCCTCAGCTGGGAACAGCCCAACTTCTGACAAAGAAACAGAGGCGTTTCCAGGAGTGTCTAGGAGTCGGTTACAATGGACCGATAGAGCTCATATTCCTCCCTTTCCAGTCCTGGTAACCTCTGCTCAGTCACCCAGTGGTGGTCCCAGTGAGACCTGCGCGACTACGCCAATGAAAAAGTTCACTTAAAAAGATAGACAACGCACACATTTTTAAGACCATACAAAGCTTTAATTTAAACGTCTGAGGGGTGTGGACCTGGAGACCCAGAGGCAACAGTTTTGCGTCTGAATCTCCAGCAGCGCACAAAAAGAAATATCAGAATACACGAGGCTTATATACGTACAGATATTAAGCCAATTTCATTACGTAAATGTAGAAAACCATCATCCACCTCCAAATATGGAGTTGTTTTTTTTCACTCTTTGCCAAAAGCTAGTCACACCAATGGCATCCTCTGGGCCCCTTCTTATCTGATTAACCTTTTTAACTTACATAAAAAACCCTTGTAAGAAAGCTGTGAACTGCTCAACTTAAGTTAAAAAAACCCTTGCCATGATGTGAGTTGTCCAAATCCCATCACACATTACAATTGGCCTTTTACAACAGGAAAGCTTAAATATGACAACAATCAATTAATAACTAACTCTTTCAGTAGAAGGTCGTTAGGTGAACAGTAGGGAGACCTGCTTTTCTTAGTGTAAATAAACACTTTACAAACTCTTAAAGTGTGCAACATCTTTTAATGATAGCACAGGGTATTACATACATCTTCAAGCACTAGCTACATTCTTCTACTGCCGCGCCCAGGAACGGGGGGGAAGGCGTTATGATTGATGTTAACTAGGCGGGGTTAATGGGACTGAGGTAACTATATTATTGGTTGCTATATAAACCATGCTACATCCTTCCCTTAGAAAATCAAAAAACAGATTGTTGTCACGACAACAGAATTAAACAGCAGAATTAAACAAAAATCGCCGTAGCGAAACAGGTGGCTTGCTGATCCGGCCCGAGCGCGTACGGATGTCTCCCCCTTCCCCCGAAGGAGCAGAAGAGACAGGAGGACGCGAGGCAGCTGGGGAACTAGGGAAGGGCATTGGGGTGGGAGAAACAGGAGAGGGAGAACCGCGACCGGCAACAACAGGGGACCCGCGCAGAGGGGAACCAGGCGCTCGAGATGGGGACCGAGGCATGCAGGGAACACCAGCCGGGACGGCAGCCGGCTGCTGGTAGGAGAGTGGCGGGGCATAGGGCCCCGGGGGCTGTGGCTTTGGCTCATTAACCGCAAGCAGGTGTTGTCGGCTTCTTCGGTAGATGGTACCCTCATAGTCGACCAGATACGAACGAGGTGAGTCGGCCACCCCAACCACGGTGGCCAGACGGGAGTGACCACTGGCGGGTCTGCAACCGAACAACCTGTCCAGGCAACAGAGGATCGAGTGGTTTGCATGACCAAGCGTGGGAACGCCGCTGGCTGTCATGCTTCTCTTGAATGCGCCTCTGCACAGAGCAGGCTCCAGCACCCGAGGTTTCAGCTGGCGCTGGACAATCGGGATGGTAGATCTGGTAGTTCTGGACATCAGACGCCGAGCAGGTGATCCCATGGCCGGATCCCTGGAAAACATTCCTGAGGTTCAGGAGATCCAAATTACAAATCAGAGTTGGATAGTCGCGCCTGTTCCATCAGAAGCTTGGCGCTGCGGACGGCCCGTTCTGCTAGGCCGTTGCTCTGTGGGTACTCTGGGCTGCTGGTGAAATGCACGAAGTTCCACTTGTCGAGTTCCACAGTGGGCGAGTGTTGCATTGACCCCACTCCGGGGTGTCCGCTGTGGGCTGCGCAATAGTAAAAGTCAAACAGGGAGGACGGGACTACAACTTTATGTCCCTTGACGATGACGCCATCCTGGAGCACCAGTGCGCCCCGCGGACCAGGAAGGAAGGCTGTGTTTCAGACGGCGCGCTGCAGCGCTTTGTTGGCCACCCCGATTTAATCACAGAGGCAAGCCGCTGCAAAACCGGATCGGCAGCGGTGTGCTCGGCCAGAAGCTGTAACTGCTTGGTGGGAATAAAGTTAACGCCCAGTACGAGCAAGTCTTCTGTTTCGTAGGGGTGGCGAGCACAGGAAGTCCGCGGGGCGCAGGATAGGGTGTCCGCAATGTTCATCTCGGTGCCCTTCTTGTAGACGATATTGAAGTCGAAACGCTGGAGCTGCAGCATCATACGCTGCAGCCTGGCGGGGGCAGCGTGAATCGGCTTGTTCAGAATTGTCACCAGTGGCTGATGGTCGGTTTCGACCGTGAATTTGCTGCCAAACAGGAAGTCTCTGAACTTAGAGCAGGCGAACACCACCGCGAGCAGCTCCGTCTCGATCTGAGCGTACCGCTGCTCGGTGTCCGTCATGGTGCGGGAGGCATAGGAGACAGGGTGTAACGATCCATCGACAGACTGATGGCAGCCGCACCCAGGACCGAACTTGGAAGCGTCACAGGTGACGGTGATGGGGCGACTCACGTCGAAGAACCTCAAAGTCGATGTGTTAATCAATCTGGACCTGAGACAGTCAAAGGCCTGCTGGTGCTGTGGGAGCCAGACCCAAGCTATATCCTTTTTTGTCAACTGCCGCAGGGGTGCACTCAGCTCACTAAGATTTGGTATGGACTTCCCAAGCTAATTCACCATGCCCAGGAAGCATTGCAGGCCAGGCACGTCGGTGGGGGCTACCATCTCGGAGATGGCAGCAGCCTTCAAGGGATCGGGTTTTAGTCCGTTAGAGTTGAAAACATGTCCAACATACGTGACTTGTGAGACTCGAAACCGGCACTTCTTGGGGTTCAGTTTCAGGTTGGCCAGTCGCGCCCGATCCGGGATGTGGCAGAGGTTCAGGTCGTGCTCGGCAATGTCCTTCCCATAGACCAGGATATCATCCACGATGATGGCACATGGCAGGTCTGAGAATATCTGCTCCATCGTTCGCTGGAACACTTCGCTAGCGGAATTGATGCCGAATGGCATTCACAGAAACTTGAATCTGCCGAACGGTGTGGAGAAAGGTCGTCAGGCCAGAGGATGCTTTGTCCAATGGGATCTGCCAAAACGAGTTCTTACCGTCTAGGACCGAAAAGACGGTGGCCTGCCCGACCCGAGCCGCCACATCCTCAACAGAAAGCATAGGGTAGTGGGGTCGCCTGATGGCAAGGTTTAAGTCCTTCGGGTTGATGCACACGCGTATTTCATTCTTGTCTTTCTTTAGCGTGGCAACCATGGTGGAGACCCACTCGGTGGGCTCGCTAACCGCTTCCAGCACCCCCATTTCGACCATGTTGTTAAGCATCGCCTCGACCTTGCCTTTCATGGCGTGAGACACCCTGTGAGGTGCGCAGACCACGGGCATCATTTTTGGGTCAATGGAAATGTGTAAGTCAGTGGTAACTTTCCCAGGTCATCGTTGAACAGCTCCGGGTATTTTTTCTCCCACTGGGTCAAAGGACAATTGCACTTTGTGGACCGTGCGGTCGAAGGACACCAGCCAAGGTCCTGGCACAGGTTGCCCAGCAGAGTCACACAGTCAGAATTCAAAACGTCAAAAAACAGGTTTCGCGTGGCCTTTTGCATAACACAAGTTAAAGTGGCCCTCCCCACCGGCCTGAGAATCTCTCCTCCAAAGGCATGCAGAGTAGAACGGTCAGCAATCAAGGGCTCATTATTCCTTATCTTGTTGAAGAGGTTTATTGACAAAACATTAACTCTAGCTCGAGTATCCAACTTAGCAAGGAAGGTCAAGCCATTGACAGTTACAGATACGGTGGGATCGGAACGCTGGCCAGGTGCGTGGAGGAGTGTAAACACGCTCGACTCCTCTGGAGAACTAATTGGATCCGACTGTAGGATTCTGCTATGGAGGGCTGTGAGCAGTAACTGCCATCAGATTGTATCAGCCTGTTTAGTTTAGGTCTGGAAGCTCGTACAGCTTTCCCACGGGCTCGACAGACTGCAGAGAAATGGTTTAGTTTTTTACAAAAATTGCAGGCCTTTCCATAGGCGAGGCACGGTGACAGTCTGTGGTGCATGTAGTTACCATTTGGGCACTTCTTGGGGTGGCATTTCGCCAGGACCTGGGTTGGCAACATGCGGCAGAAAGCAGTGTTTCCCATCCAAGGCTGTGGTCTCTTAAACCCAGCCAGGTTGATAGATTTAGTGCCCGATCACGGTGGTCATCTGGCAATTCAACGACCTCAGACATTCTGCAGGCATGCATAGCTTTGGACTAACGTTAGATCAGAATCCCTTAGAAGCTCAGAAGGCAACTTCTGGTCACGCATGCCAGTTACTAATATGTCTCTAGTGAGCTGGTCTGTCATGTCACCAAAACGGCACCGCTGGGCAAGATAACGCAAATCAGCAATAAAACATTCAACAGTTCATCCGGCAACTGTTTCCTTGTAAAAAACATGCTCTCTCTAGAATGCGGTTCGAGGGCAGGTCACAAATCTCCCTGAACTTACGTAGCAGGCAAGAGGGGTCACTGTCTGATTCTGCAGGAGTAGTCACCACGTTATTCTCGTCCAGGACCGCTGGAGCGTAGGTGAAAGTTCTAGCTCTCCTCATGGCATCAGGTCCGGCAAGGTTGAGGAGGAGGGAGGCTTTGACGGAGTCAGGTTCGGCGCGGTGCACAACGTTGACAAAGTGGGTGAAATCAAATTCAAACGTGGCCCAGCGCTCAGAGAAATCAGAATCAAAGACGAGCTGCGCGGGCTTTCTGCAAGAAGACGCCATGGCCGGAGAGATTAAACACATGGAGGCACACAAATCAAAAGAAAGAAAGAAAACCCGATAGACAGGAGACGCAGGTATCATCTCACTTCTGACACCATATAATAAGCAATTCACAAACTCTTAAAGTGTTTAGCATCCTTTAATGATAGCACAGAGTATAACACAGGTCAGCAAGCACTGGTTACATTCTTCTACTGAACTACCCCCAGGGAGGGGAAAGCGTTATGATTGATGTTAAGTAAGGCGGGGTTATTGGTACTGAGGTAGATATATTATTGGTTGCATGCTAAACCATCTACATAACCTAAACTAAACTAAACTAAAACTGGAGGGCACATGGCTTTAGGTGAGGAGGGGGAGATTTTAAGAGGGAACTCAGGGGCAAATTTTTCACTTAGAGGGTAGTCTGTATCTGGATCGAGCTGCCAGGGTAAGCTATGGAAGTGGATACAATTACGACTTTAATAGACATTTGGACAATAGGTGCAGGAGGAGGCCATTCGGCCCTTCGAGACAGCACAGCCATTCAATGGGGTCACGGCTGATCACCCCAATCAATACGGTGTTCTTGCCTGACAGGATCTCCAGAACATCTGTGATGCACACTGTGTCATATGATATGTTGGAGACATGACAGTACATCTCCCACTTCTTGATGTGAGAGACGCACAGTCTTTGTGTACTGTCCCTCCAGGCTGCTGTTATGACATCCACTGTCGGTCTTGCCAGTCCGAGTCCCAGGTATGTCTGCCTCAGAATCTGCAAACCAATAAATTGATTCGGTGGTTGCCCCCCGTTACTGGGTTGTTGTACTAGCGTTTCATACTTTTGGGGACAGCCATGAGAGGGTGTGTCATTATTCCCAGGAATAGTGGGAACCAGGACTGCGTAGGCCAGTCAGGCTCACTACCAAAATGCCTGTGGCATTTGTCTCGCTTTATTTTTGCCAAGCATCGGTGATGAGGCAAAATGGAGGGAAAAGCGTACAAGAACATTCCTCCCCAATTTGCAGTGTGAACGCATCGACTGCCACTGCCCTGGGTCTGGCTCCATGACACATATTTGGGTAACTGGTGATTCAAATCTGGATGCAAACAAGTCAATATCCGGCGTGCCATATCGTGTGCGACAGTGTCGGCCAAACACATCATGATCCAACATCCATTCTGTGTTATCATTTGAATTTTCCGTGATCTAGTGTCCGCCACCATATTGTATCTACCTGGTTAGGCAGATTGCCGTGACCCAAAATGTTCCTTGCAATACCCCAATGACAAAGAAGGGTTGCCAAATTGTCACATAGATACAGACTTTATTCCACCCATGTGATTGACATACGCCACCGCCATAGTGTTGTCAATCTGTAATTGTGAACATGCACACGATGTATATTGCTGCAATAAGCTTTTAGTATCCATAGAGTGCTCCCCAACAACTCTAAGTAGTTAATGCCATATTGTTGTAGAATTAAGGACTCCTGTCACATTCCATCTACCCCCGCAGCTGGAGATGTATCTTTTGCTCTCCAGCCCAGAACTAGGTGAACCCAGATCATCGATGATAAGTATCAATTAGAATTTTCTTAGAGCAGTGATGTATATTCGTTGCCTACAGTGTAATTCAGCATTGGCCCCTGGCAGCAGTTGCATAGGTCTTCCGAATAGGCCTGCGTGAGATTTGAGAGCCAGTTCCTTTGCACGTTGTAAATTTCACTGTCCGAAGTGTACAGCTGGAAAAGCTGCCACAAGTTTGCCAATTACACTTGCTGCTTGTCTGATTGTTGGCTGTGTATGACAATTAGCTTATTGCAGCTTCCATTTAACTCTCATTGCTTGCCACTTGGCAGTGTCACCGACATTTGAATTGAGTTAATTGTGAACCAGGTAATCAATTACATGATTGGAGTCATTTTTGACTTAACTGGATGGATAGAAATCCCAACCTCTCAAGCATGAGTTTGGTAGCTGAAAACAGATGATTCAGCTGATTCCTTGGTGTCCCCAATTTAATTATTGGATGTCATCCAAATAAGTCCATCACCATGTGATTCTGAGCTCGTAGTAGCACAGCATGGTTTTAGTAATTTTGTAAATAGTCTGGGAGCTGACGTCAGCCCATTGGGCAATGCTTTGTATTGCCACAGTTGCCCCATCTAGTTAAAATTTCAAATATCTCCTGTGTTCCCTATGAATGGATACTGAGTAGTATGCATCTTTTAGATCTGTGCATGCCATATAACATCATTTGGAAACCAGTTGGATGGCTGTGCCAAAATTGTCCATTTTGAAAATGTTTATACTGCACATGGGTATTGAGTTCCATCAAGTCTAGGATGATACGACATCCTCCATCCCTCCCTTTTACGCTTCTTGGGGAATATGTTAGATACAAATTGGTGTGATTCCTGGTGTGACCTCTGAATCACCCTTTTGCATGTAAAGCCTGAATTTCAGCTTCGACCTCGAATCTTTCCTGTTGTGAGAACACATATGTGCGGATTGGTAAATGTTGTGTGGGTGGTGATGAATCAAGAAGGAACTCAATTTTGAAACCTTGTATACTGTGCAGTATGAAACGGGTCAGCTGTGATCCAGTTCCATCATTCCAATAAATGTCGCAATCTCCCCCCAACTTGTGAGTTAGTGAGTTTCTACTAGGAACTAGGTTCTCCTACCTTGGACGTTACTGCCGGTGTGGTTCTGGCTTCCGTTCTCGTGCCTTGGGAAAGAAAGCTGATGGCGGGTGCCCCCCGCGCATCCGAGCCGTGGGTTGGCTGGGGCCTACCCCTAAAAAAGACCTCGGTGCTTCCAGCTCGAGGCTTTCCTCCTGTCCCGGAGCCACTAGGCTGGTTTCGCCTGGTGATGAAGGAGGCATTGGGTGTGCCCGGTGTGATGAGCCCCTGGGTGTAGTTGGGGCTCGGCTCATGAGGCGTGTGGTCTTGGGCCTCATCATCCATCTCACGGACCTGCTTCGGCAGGTCTGCCCCAAATAGATAATTAGCCGGCTGGACAATTAGGAGTTGGATAGAGCTCTAGGGGCAAATTGAGTCAAGGGGAGAAGGAGGCACAGGTTATTGATAGCGGAAACGATCAGCCATGATCACAATGAATGGCGGGTGCTAGCTCAAAGGACCAAATGGCCTCCTCATGCACCTATTTTCTATGTTTCTATGGACGATGCTGGCTTGCACAATTTGGGAATGAGTGACGGCCCGTATTACGTTTTTTTATCTCAAATGGGCGTTACAGAACAACCCCACAGCGTCCTGCTGTGTCTCCCTCAGCAGCCCCCATTACGGACCTCGCAAAGGCCGTTATGCCTGAGGACAATAATTTGACCTCCTGGGCTGTTATCCCTGCTCAAATATGGCCCCAGATGGAGTGGCTGACGGCCGGCACATTAAGGAGGCACGGTTAGCAGGTGTATGATATTGCTGGAGGTCTCCTCCATAGCCAGGTCTTTGAGCTGATGAGACGCCAGGTAATTTATCGTAGGGGCCAGCTCTTCATCCAGGGGTGCTCCTGTTGGAATTGGAATGGCAAATTTAGAAGCCAGTAAAGGCACTTCGGCCCCGTGCCCCCGAGAGTGTTCACATGATGTGCCTCCCGGCTCTGAGTCAGGATAATACTGACTCTGTGTACTCCCCTCTCCAGAGAGGGAGACACTTCGCAGCCCTGTGTACGGTGCTGCTTGCGTGGGCTCCCGTGGAGACCCGGGCTGATACTGCTCCCTCCTCTGGACCAGATCGGTCTGGAGCCACCTCTCCAATAGGTGCCCCATCTGGGAAAGTCGCTCGTAGATGCTTCCCAGTGAAGGAGGGATCCCTCCGTCTGAGTCTACGGGCCTGGCAGACTTGTGAGTGGCCTTGCGCCCCGGCGGGACTGCCACGGTGCTCTCCTCAGGCACCAAGTCACGTGACTCCGAAGTAAAATTCCACAGATTCAACACTCTGTGTGAAAAATGTTTTTCTCATCTCGGTCCTAAAAGATTTCCCCTTTATCCATAAATTATGACCCCTTGAGCTGGACCTCCCCAACATCTGGAACAATCTTCCTGCATCTAGCCTATCCAACCCCTTAAGAATTTTGTAAGTTTCTATAAGATCCCCACTCAATCTTCTAAATTCTAGTGAGTACAAGCCAAGTCTATCCAGTCTTTCCTCATATGAAAGTCCAGACATCCCAGGAATCAGTCTGGTGAACCTTCTTTGTATGGCAAGAATGTATTTCCTCAGATTAGGAAAGCAAAACTGTATGCAATACTCCTGGTGTGGTCTCACCAAGACCCTGTACAACTGCAGTAGAACCTCCCTGCTCCTATACTCAAATCATTTCGCTATGAATACTAACACACCATTCGCTTTCTTCGCAGCCTGCTGCACCTGCATGCCTACTTTCAATGACTGGTGTACCATGACACCCAGGTCTCGTTGCATCTCCCCTTTTCCTAATCGGCCACCATTCAGATAATAGTCTACCCTCAAAAGTTGATAACCTCACCTTTATCCACATTAGGTTTTTGCCACAAAAGTGGATAACCTCACCTTTATCCACATTATACTGCATCTGCCATGCATTGTCCCACTCACCCAACTTATCCAAGTCACCTTGCAGCCTCCTGGCATTCTCCTCACACCTAACCCTGCCCCCCAGCTATGTGTGATCCGCAAACTTGGAGATGTTGCATTCAATTCCCTCGTCCAGATCATTAATATATATTGTAAATAGCTGGGGTCCCAGTCCTGAGCCTTGCGGTACCCCACTAGTCACTGCCTGCATTCTGAAAAGGGCCTGTTTACTCCTACTCTTTGCTTCCTGTCTGCCAGCCAGTTCTCTATCCACATCAATACTGAACCCCCAATACCATGTGCTTTAAGTTTGCATTAAGCCTTCTGAGATGAGCATTTGAATCTGAGCATCCGACACAGAGAAGGCTGACAAGTGCAGGTAAAAGTGATTATTAAGGGATTAGTATTTGTTGAGTTCACTTGCGTTGATTTTATTATTGAGTTGAATTTATTATTGTCACGTGTAGCGAGGTACAGTGAAAAGCTTTTATGTTTATTGTGCTTATTATTGAGATGTGTTTTTTATTGTCATGTGTAGCGAGATACATTGAAAAGGTTTTGTAGTTTATTGAGTTTATTACTGTTGAGATTATTGTGGAGTTGATTATTGTCTTGTGTACCGAGGTACAGTGAAAAGCTTTTGTTGCGTGCTATCCAGTCAGCGGAAAGACTGTACATGATTACAATCGAGCCGTTTATGGCCGGTATGAGCCTGATGGGCCGAAGGGACGGTGCTGTCACGAATGGCAGAAGATGTGCTTACGTCTACCACCAGGGCAAGCTGAAGGCATCCATGGACGCAGCCACCAAGAGGAAGCTCACGGTACTGCGCATGAAGTCTGAGCAGCAACAGAAGATTTCCCACGTGCGGGTAAGGCAGCATCTGCGGGAGGGTGCATGTGATGGATGAATGAATGGATGAATGAATGAAGGAATGAATAAATGAAGGAATTAATGAAGGAATGAAGGAATGGGTGAATGAGTGGATGAATGAATGAATGAAGGAATGAAGGAATAGATGAATAAATTAATGAATGAATCAATCAATGACTGAATGGATGAAGGAATTAATGAATGGATGATACTTTAAGATACATTAAGGTTAAGATACACACGTGAAGTCACAAGTAAAGAATGTCATTGTTCTATCTGGGACATATGACGAACACTCTTGTCACGGTGAGATTCTTTGTCTTGCATTCTGTGTCTTGTGTGAGGGATCTCTCCTCATGTGTGAGGGACTTCCCGCTGTGATGAGCATTCTCCCCTGCATGAGATGAATGAACGAATTATACTGTATTATCACAGGTGATATGTCAAAGTGGGATTCTTTGTTTTGCGTACCATACACAAGGTATGCAATGAGTCTCCTCGTAAAGGGCACAGACAAAGTTAAGAAGTGTTCATTAGAGTCCGCAATGGTCCCGCCTTTGTCTCGGCGCTCCCCCCCTCCCCACGCCGGGTCCCTCTTTGTTCTCTCAGCGTTGTGTCCTCGACCGAACTCTGGCACTCACCACCCGCCCGGCCTCGAGCGTCCACCACCGGGTCTTCTCTTGATGGCTCTGCAGCGCTCAAAGTCAATGTCAAAAGAGTTTATTGCCATGTGTCCCTGACAGGACAATGAAATTCCTTCTTTGCATAGCACAACAGAACATAGTAGGCATTGACTACAATTATATACATAAATACACACATTAATCAATACATTAATAAAGCGCAAATAACAGGTGGAGGGGTGTTAATGTTTTGTCCGAGCCAGGTTTAACAGCCTGATGGCTGTGGGGAAGTAGCTATTCCTGAACCGGGTCATTGCAGATGAGCTTCCCGCCTGTGATGAGGGATCTCCCCACCTGTGAGGGATCTCCTCCAAAGGCAAAAAGGCCAATTTTATTCGTCACATGGCATCAATTGCAGTGAATTTTACCTGAATTTACCAGCGAGACACTTTAAAAAGCTATATAATTAATTAATCTTAATATCACCCATCTGAGGTTGTCTTTTACGAAATTGTATTAATTCCGAAATTGTATCTGCACTGGACATGTTCACAGCCTATGCAGTGTATATAGTCTTATATTCAATGTCTCACATCCGGGGAACTTTTGGCAACGTTGACGGCAACGTATGCGTGCGATCATTTAAAATTTTATTCTCAAAACAAAACAAAAATGGCAGGCCTCGTTGCGAGAAGATGTGGCAGCGAATTACATTAATTTACATAAATGATTACATAAATTAATAAAATGTTGAAAACATTGTTTTTTACATTGTTTTAGTTATTTACAATTGTTGCAAAGATTTACACACATTGCAAAATGTATAGATACATTTTCATATGAGAGTTGGTTCAGATTTTCCTTAGAGTCTAGATGTTGGATAATGGGTTAATAATAAACACTGTTTTACGATCTTGACTACTTGCCATCCTTCGACTGCGAATCTACTGCAATATATGTCGTTATTTCAATATTCTATTACTGTTTCAATGCTGTTGATATATTTGATTTTGCGCTGTATATTGATTTTCAAACAAATGCTACCATATATCGCTATGATTGCAAACTTTAAAATACAGTGGGTCCAGGTTTTTGTCGAGGTAGGAGTTGATTTGCGCCATGATCAACCTCTCGAAGCACTTCATCACCACAGGGCGTTAGTGCCACAGGTCGATAGTCATTGAGGCACGTCACCTTGCTCTTCTTGGGCACCGGTATAATTGATGCCCTTTTGAAGCAGGTGGGAACCTCAAACCTCAGATGTGGGAGGTTGAAACTGTCTGTAAAAACTCCAGCCAGATGGTCTGCACAGGTTTTTAGAACATGACCTGGTATACCATCAGGTCCAGGCGATTTTCAAAGACGGGGCAGGGGCATTCCCTGAGGGATTCGGTGGGCTGGTAGAGGTTTTGTCTGTGTTTTTCCCCTCAGTTTTTGTCCGGGGAGGAAGGCGGCAGCACTCGGCCCATTGGGGCTAGGATGCGCGGGAGGAAGGCTGAGCTTGGATTGAGGCTTGTAAAGCTGAGCTCGTCTCCCCTGCCACGACCCGCATCCAGTCCAGCATGGAGGGGGAAGCGAGCAAACTCCACACGCACAGCGTCAGTGGTCGCTCTGCCTGGTGATGGGCCCTTCGGCCCCTCTCGTCCGTGCTACCCCGGGCTTTCTGCAACACAATCTTGCACTGTTCTGCACTGGATATTGCATTTATTGCGTTTGTCATCACTGTATGTACATTGTTTGCTCTGGCAGCTGCGTGAGAACAAGCGATTTCATCACCTTCCGGTCGATGTGCAGAACAACAAACTTATTCCCCAAAGCTGGCTACCTCCTTTCTCCTTACTCCCCCCCCCCCCCCCCCCCCCCCTCAAAGCTGGCAACCTCCCATCCCTTACTCCCCCAAGCTGGCGACCTCCCATCCCTTACTGCCCCCAAGCTGGCCTACCTCATTTCTCCTTATGCTTCCAAGCTGGCTCCCCCCCAAGCAGGCAACCTCCCATTTCCCTTACTCCCCCCATGCAGCTGGCAACCTCCATCCTACTCACCCCCAGCTTACCTGCCTTACAGCCCCAAGCTGGCATCCCTTTGCCACCAAGCGGCCACCGTTCCCCAAAGGTGGCGACCGCATTTTTCCTTACCCCCCAAGCTGGCTCCCTCCCATCCCTTACTCCCCCAAGACCTGGCTAAATCCTTATGCCTCCAACTGGCTACCTATTCCCCTTACTCCCCCAAGCAGGCAAACCTCCCATCTCTCATTTCCCCAGACTGGCCACCTCCATACCTTATCCACCAAGCTGTCTGCATCCCATTCGGTACCCCCCTAGGTGAGTACCGCCCATTCGTTAATCCTCGAAGATAGTTACCTCCCATCCCCCTTACACCCCAAGCTGGCTCCCACCGCACTGTCACGGGCTGTGGGACGGCAGCGCCCACACACACGGGGCCGGGTGGACTGGGTGGAGCCCACTGTCACGGGCCGCGGCTCCGGGCAGCGGACACACGGGGCCATAAACCCGGGAAAAACATCCCCGTCAGCTGCAGCAGAGTTGTGGGCAGTCTGGTCGCTCCACCCACCAGAGTCACTGCACCACACTGGCACCACTCGACCCCCCTACCCCCCGACCAGGGATTGAGTTTCATCCCCGCCCGACCCCCACATGGGGTGATTCACGCCCCTCGCCTGACCCCCGACCCCCCGCCCCCCACATGGGGTGATTCACCCCCGCCCCCCGACCCCCCGTCCCCCACATGTGGTGATTCATCCCCCCACCGATCCCCACAATGGGGTGATTCACCCCCGATCCCCACATGGGGTGATTCATTCCCCCCCGAACCCAATCCCCACATGGGGAATTCACGGTGTGCCGGGTGTCTGTTGTTTAGCCCCGCCACCGCGTTTCAGCTGCCAAACCAAACACCAAACGATATTGCCAAGTGCAGGAACTATATCTCTGAAAGTAGTGAGGAGGGTGTGCGACTGCACCTACGGCTGCAGATATGCTTGGAGGCGAGAATAATTTTTATCATTTCTGGACGGTGGTTGGCATTTCCTTTCATTATTGATAGCACAACATGAATTTTGCAGAATTCCAAGAGCACAGTTGTCAAAGTTCGTCTCTTAAAGAAAGCAGACAGCAACAAAATTGTTTAAAGGGTAAACCAAAGCAATCTTTAAATCAATTTGTCAGACGGGAGTGGGAGATCTACAAAGAGCACACACGTTGCTTCAGTGCTTCTCGGGTGGGACAGGCAGTTCAGACAGATATCTAATATGGTGATGTGTTCAGACAATACAATCTCTCTGTTAATAATGTTAATACATTGTTTCAATGATTAGTATAATTAAAACCAAGCTTTTAAGATTTTTCCCAGACTTTATTCTGCTGGGGAAATTACTCTTTTAAATTGAATGCTTTCTGTTTTTAACAAAAATTTCCTTTCTTAATTTACAAACCAAACTTGACCAAATTAAACTTTTCACAGTGAGGTCAGGATAATAAACTTGCTTTATTTGTTACGTAAGGCACAAATGCGTCAAAAACTTTCATTAAAAAAAAACACTTTAGAATGCCGAAGAAGGAACTGTAGATGCTGGAAAATCGAAAAGAAGAGGAAAAGAGAGACAAAAAATGGCTGAAAGAGAAAACTCAGCGGGTGAGGCAGCATCTATGGAGCGAAGGAATAGGCACATTTCTGGTCGAAACCCTTCTTCAGGACTGGATGTGATGGTGGGGGAGGGGGGGGGGAAGAAGAAAGGGAGAGGTGGAGCCAGTGGGTGAGGGAGAGCTGGGAAGCGGAGGAGAAAGTAGGGACTACCTAAAATTAGAGAAGTCAATGTTCATACCGCTGGGGTTCAAACTGCCCAAGCGAAATATGAGGTGCTGCTCCTCAAATTTGCGGTGGTCCTCACTCTGGCCATGGAGGAGGCCCAGGACAGAAAGGTCGGATTGGGAATGGGAGGAGGAGTTGAAGTGCTGAATCACCGTGAGATGAGGTTGGTTATTGCGAACCGAGCGGAGGTGTTCGGCGTATGTGTGAGAGTGTGTGTGTGTAAGAGAGAGTGTGCATGTGTGAGAGAGAGAGGGACTGTGTGTGTGTGCGTGTGTGCGCAAGAGAGAGAGGGAGTGTGTGCGTGTGAGGGGGACAGAGAGAGGGAGAGTGAGTGTGTGTGTGTGTGTGTGAGAGAGGGGACAGATAGAGGGACCGGTGGGGGAGAGTGACAGGGAGCAAAGAGTTGTGTGAGAGGACATGGAGCGAGAGACGGAAGTGTGTGAGAGTGAGGGGGGGCCGAGAGTGTGGAGTGGAGAGAATTAGTGTACTGGGGGGAAGAGGCCTAGGTGAGGGGGAGAGAGAGGATTGTAAATGTGCAGCTTTAAGGAACTGGTCAGGTTGTTTTGGAGATATGATATTTGGAGTAGGCCACAGGAGCCGTTGGAAGTGAAGTAGGAGGGAGGAGCGATCACCGACCGGTTTAAGGTTTAAAATCAAGCGCAGGGCTTGTTTTCCTCAGAGGTCCACAGGAGCCGTTGGAAAGAAGAGGAAGGAGGGGGAGGAGAGGGACACCGAACGGTAAGGTTAAAAATCAAGCACGGGGCTTGCCTAAATCCAATAAACGGTTCCATTTTAGGAGAGTGTTTTTTGGTATTTTTTGAGGAGAGCGTAATTGGGTGGGAAGTGGACTAGGGTAAGCAGCTGATTGGTGGAAGTGGACAGGGTAAGCAGCTGATTGGCGAATCAGATTCCCAGCAGTTTGTATTGAAGTGATTTTATATTGTGTTGGATTGATTATTGTTCCTGTTGTAAGGTGGAAGTTTGAAGGCCAGGGCAGTGTAACTTGTTTTTTTTCTGGATGTCAGATGTGGGAGGTCAGAGAATCTGATAGCCCTCCAAGACGTCCACATCTGCGCCAGGTGTGTCGTGATGGGGCTCCTAAAGGGACCGTGTGTGATTAGGAACCTGGAGCAGCAGCTCGATGACATCCGGCCTGGTCAGGAGGAGTGAGGAGGTCATACGAGAGGAGCTACAGGGAGGTAGTCACTCCCAGACCACAGGAGGAGACAAGTAGGTCACGGTTAGGAAGGGCAAGGGGCAGGGGTATTTGAGAGTACCATGTGACTGTTACACTGGAAAATAGGTACTGGGTTTGAGTTACAATTGGACGGGGACAGTCTCCCTGGGTTGCTGCAAACTCGGCCGGGTCTCCACAGAGACCGGCCCTGATGCTCAGAGTGGTAGCAAAAAAAGGTAGTGTGAGGCAATTGTTATAGGGGGACTCTATAGTTTGGGGGGTCGGAATGGGCGATTCTGTCGGACGCCAAGTCGGGAGACCGGGATGGGTAGTTTGCTCCCTGGTGCCAGGGTCCAGGGTCTAGCATGTGTTGGAACGTGTCCAATAGATCTGATAATGGGAGGGAGAGGAAGCCTGATGTTGTGGTACACATAGGTACCAATGACAGATGGCAGTAAAAGAGATGTAGGTCCTGTAGGGTGAAATTTTGGGACGTTGGGGGGGTAAGTACGGAAGGAGGACCAAAAGCGTAACGATTCAGGTTTACTGCCTGTGCCTCGTGACAGTGAGGAAGTTAGGATTTGGGGGTGGAGGATAAATGATGTGGGTGAGGGACTGGTTGCTGTGGGAGGATTCAAGTTTCTTGATCACTGGGACCTCTTTTGGGGAAAGGCATGATCCGTACAAAAAGGACGGGTTGCACTTGAACAAGAGGGGGGACCAAATATCTCTGGCTGGGTGATTTTGCAAAGGCTACTGGGGAGACTTTAAAATAGTAATGGCTGGGGGGGAGGGATCGGGGTAGAGGGGGCTATGGGGGGACAGGGTGTGGGGCAAGAGGCAGAGAGGGAAAGCACTCGGACCCAAATGTAGGGCGAGAAGAATGATGGAAAAAGTAATAGGACATTGAATAAGAATGGTGGTTTCTAAAGTGTATATTTTTATGATTTAGGAGCATTGTTAAGTAGTATGGTGGATGAAACGTTAGAGCCTGGATTGACCACCTGAAATATGATGTGTGTGGCAATCAGTGTTACAATTGGTTGCAGAAGGGCTGTGATTGGAAACTATATTTATTCCAGGGATTTCGTTAGCTTAAGTTCAGCTTTGAGATAGAATTGGATGGGACCAGAGGGGGAGGTGTGGCCATTGCTTACACCCAGCATGGAAACAGGCCCTTCGGCCCTTCTCTGTTCCGTGACGACAAGTTTGTGTTTCAACCTAGTCCAATCTACCCTTGCACTCGACCATACCTCCATTCCTTCACGTACCATAGTCCTAGCCACTTTACTTTTTTTTATTGTTTAAAATCGATCCTGCCGCAACCAACTTCTGACTGGAAGCTCACATTCACACACCCACTCCCTCGGAGTAAAAGACAAGTCCCCCTCATTGTTACCCCTAACTATCTGTCCCTTAATTCTCATGTAATGCCATCTTGTTTGAATATTCCCTACCCTAAAAGGGAAAAAAAAAAAGTTATCAACGTCATCTCTAGCTATCCCTTTCATCATGTTATAGTCCTTTTCAAGTCCCCCTGAACCTTCGGCAATCTATGATTTATAAGCGGACCTATCTTGTTCTACACAGTTCTCTGTATAAATAGTTGCTGGAACCCTGGCCATCTATTTAGTAAATCTCCTCTGTACTCTCCTCTATTTTGTTGTCATCCTTCCTTTAATTAGGGACCAAATTGTACACCATACTCCAGAATTGGTGTTACCAATTGCCTTGTACAAATTTTTTAACAATTACTTCCCTAAGACTCCATATTCATTGTATGATTTATAAAGGCAGCACACCAAAGGCTTTCTTTACCACCTAATATAATGCTTTCTTTACCACCTATCTACAGTTCTCTAGATCCCTATGTTCCACTGCATTCCTCAATTCCCTCCATTAAATACTACTTCACTTTACTCTCATCTCTCTCTCTATCTCACTCTCACTCTCTCTCTCTTCTACTCTTCTCTCTCTCTCTCTCTCATCTCTTCTCATAATCACACTCCCTTTCACTCTCACATACTCTTTCAC